>JARHVA010001377.1:380000-505000 GCA_037957365.1 Torreya grandis
TTGAATGTAGTAATTACTAGAACTTAAAAGACCTTTTTTATATTTCTTACGATGGATTCTAAACCAAGGTCCCTCACAATTAAACTTGTATGATTCCATCCTAAATTTCATGATAGGCAAATGAGTTGATTCATTGACATGAAAAATTTCATTGTCAATAGAGCTTGCAACATACATGAATGAATGAAATGCATTTTAGAGCCTACAACTATTGACTAAGCTTAAAATCCATGTGAGACATCCATCATATTTAATCTAAAAACCCATATGCCTCTAAAACAAAATAAAAAGCAAAGGAAAATTTTGAGAGCCTTTATGACTACGTATGGATTCAAATGGTTCCCACGAAGGAAATAGATCTGCATAAATAAAGGGCACATTTGTAGCAGTAAATCCACCATTTAAAGGGAGATGATTTTTCTTCACCATACCTGAGATGAGGATAATTTGTAACATATTTTAATGAATTTAGTGATCAATATATTGTACTAATTACATTCATGGTAGAGTGAAGTGTTGTTTGAAACCATTATTGTATTAGTTTCATGCATTAAAATTGAAGGGTGGAATATCAATGCATGTGGCACAATAATTAATTTCCCTCTTCTTTCTTCTTGTTAGTATAAATTTAATAACCTCAGTTAATAAAATCACTTGGATCCCTTCTAACTAAAATTATACTATATCTTTTGTAGGATTTATAGAGGTTGTAACCTTGACAATAGTACTTCCCATATTTATTTTTAGTCAAACCTTTCAACACAGTTTGCAATTGTGTAATCCTAAAGCATTAAATGAAAGATGGTGTAGTTATATTTTCTCTATATCTCTAAATGTGTGTGAATGTTCAACTTGATGCAAAATTGATTATATAATTTTTGCCTTGTATATTCATTGTGTTTAATATTTTTTAACTTATAGATTACAAATGTTCTACACTTAATCATTCTGATAAAAGGGACTAATTCATCTATCTTGTTGCTTTACCTTTTTTTGTTTTCTACAATTTTTATCTATCTTGTTGCCTTTCCTCTTTTCTCTTTATCTATAAATGTGTGTGAATGTTCAACTTGATGCAACATTGATTATATACTTTTTGCATTTGATCTTCATTGTGTTTAATATTTTTTAACTTACAGATTATAAATGTTCTACACTTAATCATTTTACTAAAAGGGACTAATTCATCTATCTTGTTCCCTTACCTCTTTATGTTTTCTACGATTTGTATCTATCTTGTTGCCTTACCTCTTTTTGTTTTCTACAATTTGTATCTACCTTTTTTCCATTGAAGTTTCAGATTTATCACTAAGGTTAAAAAGAACTGGCCATTCCATCTACATGGTTGTTTTGCTATTAAGTCCCACGTGCACATGATATAACTTCATATTGTTATGCTCTAATAGTGATTGCAATAATTCAAACAATCAAGAGCATCACACCTTAGGTCCATCTAAAACACCCATAACACTTTTGGCTTACATTTTGGGTCTTTGAAAGTTATGTGCACTCATCCCATTCCTCCCAATATCTTTTTCACTTTTCAATAGTTAAATGTTGGTTTAGCGCCATAGGATTCTTATTAGAATCAACATTATCTATCAATACATAAGAATTTTAGTTCATTTAACATTAAGTATAGACATAATATCTAGAACTTATTGATAAAAAAATGTTTTGAGCACTCAATGGAATTCTAGATAGATCAAGCAATAATTAGAGTATTTAATATTTTCAAGAGTTAGTATTTTCCATGGAATAATTTTGACATGTAACCTAAATTTATCTATCATTGGATTTATTTTTTATTAACTAATTTATTATTTTCTAATAATGATAATTAGATGATGTTTACAACCCATGTGATCCTATAACATAAGTCCCAAAAAAAAACACATTGTGCTACTTATATTCAAATATTATTTCCAATTCCAATCTAAGACAAAGAGAAGAAAGTTTGTTTTTTATATAACATATGTTGTAACATGAATATCAAAATGAACATGTCATCCAAACTAGGGGAACATAGTTATAAAAACAGTTTTAGACATGTCTATCAATTATTTGGAGTGCCACGGACACTTTGACTTTTTTGGAATGCCCGTGACACTTTGTACATCAATTGTTGATCATTTTCATATTTTTGGACGAGGTCATGAGTACATATTTCCACATTTAAATTTTGATGTCTGACACTAGATTTTGCAATATTCAAAATAGACCTTTGAACTCTATGTAAATATATTATTTAAAAATTTTAAAATATCAATTAGACATTATTACTGTTTTACACATGTTTAATATGCTTAATTAAAAATAGTTAGGTTATTTATGTTTCATGTAGGTATAATCTTTTTATTTTAAAAACAAAAACACAAACTTAAAACTATTTTTACTTATATTATGTATAATAAGAAATTTGAAAAGTGCAATTTATTTTTATAATATTTTTAAATATTTTTTAGATTTTTTGTATAATTATTCTATAACTAAAAAATTTATTGTAAATTTAAATTGTGAAATTATGATATATTATTAAATTTTATGTATTTTTGAACATTTATTATAAATTGATAAAGTTCATATCTTATCTATTATCGTTATTAAATTTAATATATTTTTGAATATGAATGAAGTCTAAATCTTACTCTAATATTTATATATTTCAATAGAAAAATAAATTCAATATAATTTCAAAAAAATAAAATAACTTGAACATTATATTAAATTATAATATTGTGTATATTTATTTAATAAAATTTTCACCTATTCAAAATAATTTTATCAAATAAAATATCAAAATTACTCTCTTTGTATATCAGAAAATTTAAAAACTATTATTAAACAAATATATTATTTTTGTTGACATTAAAATATCAATAGATCCACAACAATAACTATTATGTTTTATAAACATTTCAAATAAATAAATCCCCTTGGATCAGGCAGGCTATTCTCCCCACTTCCCATGACCCTAGTTCACATTGCCTCCTCTTTATTTGTCTCAACTAGTCTTGAAAGTTTAAAAGTGATCTCATCCATGGAAGGTCTCATGGAGGGGACCTCTCTAACACATGACACAGCAAGTTTTGCCATTGCAAGAGCTTGATCTATACAATACACTTCATGGAGAGATGGGTCCATCCAACCTCTCAATTCTTCAACTGAATTATCAGCCTCTAAAACAGGGACTATGGTTTCAGACAACAGTGTTACTTTACCTCTCTTGATAACAGCAGGATCCCCTGATAGAACCTCAAGCAATATAACACCAAATGCATATACATCCATCATTGTAGTCACAATTCCGTCTGACAGGTGTTCAGGGGCCATGTACCCATGTGTGCCTGAGATATGTTTGGTGAATATATCAGCACTTTCTGAAGATTTTACCTTGCCAAAATTTGCAATCTTGGCCTTGAAATCTCCATTGAGAAGAATGTTGCTGCTCTTGATGTCCTTGTGCACATAACTGGGCTGTGTACATGTGTGAATGTATTGCAATCCCCTGGCCACATCAAGACAGATATGAAGCCTCTGCTCCCATGTAAGGAACCTTGAACAAGAGGAGATGAATTTGTTTTTCATTGCTAGACCCCCATGAAGCCAGTCACTGAGAGACCCATTTTCAGCATACTCAAAAATCAGATAAGAATGATCATCCCCAATGCAAACTCCTAAGAACCCAATAAGATTAACATGGTTGAGTTTGTGAAGGATTTTGAGTTCCTTGAACGTGTCTGCTATGGTTTGCTTGATGGCCAGTGGGGTACCATTGAAGGTACCATAGTACACAGATCTTTCTATTTTGCTCTCAGCACTGAAGTTGTCTGTTGCTTTCTGCAGCTGCTCAAATGTGTAGGAAGCCAGTGTCAGGTCTGTGATCATGTTGCTTATGATCACTTTCTTGGAATTGGTTTTTCTCTCTTCTTCTTCTTCTGCCTTGGGGATTGCTGGGATTGTATGACCAGGTGACACAGAGAGCTTCTTTGAGGCCTGATTTCTCCTAACAAGCAAAAATGATACTACAATAGCAGATGTTATTGCCACTATTCCTGCAGCAATGCCAACATAAGCACCCGCTTCTAATTTTACTTTCTTTTTTGCATCAGTATTGGAAATCCCAGTGGGTGGTAAGGTTCTTGTTACGTGGACTTGCACTGCAGGATGAATAGCTGGCCTATTCTTTAATGGAACAAGAAGAGATACATGGTAAAAGATAGTTGGGTGAGAGCCTTGTAATGTGTTGGAAAACATGATATCATACCTTGATGTATTGAATGCCTCAGCAATTGAATCTAATGTATCTCCCTTCTTCACGGCGTATGACAGAAGATACTTGACTCCTTTCCTGATCTGCCCAGTGGTTGGGCATGCACATCTCAGGGGAATCAATATATCGTTTCCTAGACCCAAGGAATAGACAGGATTTTGTTTTTCAAGAGCTTCACAAGATGTCAATCCCTGCAAGGTCTTAGTTAGTGAGAAATAGGTGTCACCCTCAGAGAGTTTGTATCTGAGATTGGCTTGAGAATTACTCCCTGTGCAACCACACTGCAAGGGGATTAGAACTGGCTCGTCTTCTTGCAACTGTGTGGATTCTATGGATATATTGTTTGAAGAGACCATTTCACTTATGCCCACATTGAAAAGCCTGCTGATATTGATAAAGGACAGATAATTAGGTGTCCCTGAATGGAACAAGGCATAAGTAGCACAGCTTTTTTCAGCTCCATTGCATGCATAGCCATAGCTTTCAGGGGAGTTCTCATTGCAGTCAAACAGCTTGTTCCCTCCATAGGCTTGCTGTGCGAACACCTTTTGTAGGGATAACGTGATAATAGCAGTGAACAGTAATCTAGCCATACTACTTGCCATTACCAACTACAATATTGTTCATGGGCAGCGAGACATGCAGACTGTGATCTAAATCATATAATATATTTCTTATAAAATGGTTTGAGAGGGACCGAAGAAATCAATTTAGGGTATCAAAATATTTAACCTCAATTACAATAACAATTTAGCAGCACCAACATTTTGTTGAGGAATACCCCCTTTCTTTTGCTTATGTAGGAGTGCAAATTACCACCCAAAAGGCAATTTATTTAAAGAAACGAATTAACTCAGAAACAATTTTGATTCCATTACCTAGGCATAGTGAACTATAAAAAGGCTCACCTTACGATTTAAAACTTCTTGTCACTAATCCCAAGGACATTATTTCACAATGATGTCAAAGATTCATTTTTACAGTGTTGAGTATTTCAAAGCATCACAGGGTTGAGTATTTCAATGTAATACAATTTTGAGTATTTTCTGCAGCACCTGACACCTAAATGTGGGGTTGAATTTATAATAATATGTGTGTATATCAAGTAAGAATTATATGTATATAATAATTTTGTCTCAAACTATTATAAGGAGAGTTCAAAGCCTGTAGATACAAATATCTATAATGGGACATGAAGAAAGTTAAAAAGCCTGTATTATATAAATATAATAAGAAGAGTTCACATGGAGCAACTGTTGGCCAGGGAATCTCTGTATTATCAATTCCAAATTAATTATAACAATCCTACTCAAGTAGGATTTTCTGATCTGCTTTTATGCACATTTTATTACATTCAAAAAAATTATTAATTTAAATTATTTAATTAAGCAGGATAACAGAACACATTGTACTGTAACCTGCTTTGTTTTGGACGCTACTCATTTAAAAATTAAAAATAAAAATAAAAAAATTAAATTAAGAAACTTAAATGTTTCATCATATGAATGGCATAATTTTTGTCCTTTTTGAATATATCTTACTAATGTAGAGCAACTAGGCAATCCAGAAATCAACATGTAACTTTTAGAATAGTGTAAATAAGCCTAATAAAATCTGAACAGTCAAAGTTGATTACTAGTTAAACAAAGTTAAATAATTTTGTTATGAATTTAAGAATAAATGTTAGAAAAAAATTAAAGTTAAAGTTAATAAAATTTGAAAAAATTAAAGCTAATAAAAATTGTTTCTTAAATTTGTTGGTGCCTTTTTTAGGAATGTTAGTTTATTTTTTAACAAATGTCAGTATATTTTTTCAGAACTATTATGTTGTAGGTTTGACAATTATAATACCAAAAAAATATGATTTGATGATTTTATTTGTCGGTTTCATGACTACGAAAACATTGTTCGCCTTTCTAAATTTCGTACAAATCTTTAAGAAATTGATCTCCTTCTCCAAAACTTTAGCAAAATAACAATATCTATATAAAAATGGTAGATGTATTTAGGGGTCTCTATTATCCCTTAATTATTATTATATCCCTAAAACGCTTCTACAAATTTGACAATCAACACTTCAAATATAATGTATATTTAACAAACAATCTATTAAATGCAAGAACTAACCTATATGACTTTAAATGCTAAAATGAATATGTGATAAAGAAAAAATTCTTCAAATCAATTTGAATTTTGATTTAAATATTTAAATTAACTACTCTTGCACTTCCTAATTGTCTCTATATAGATTCTTTCAATTCATTTTGTGTCCATTCATGTTAAAGCATCTTCCATATGCACTAATGCATATGTATTCTAAACCTCTTGAAATCAAATTTGGACTCTATTAGCATGGGATTTGACATCCACCAGATGAAAAAGACAAAAATTAAGATCGCATGACATAAATGCACCAAAACCTAACCTAAAGCACCATCCTCCCAAGAACCATACAATGTACATTTCTAAGGAAAATGGAAAAAAAATGGATGAAATGTGAGGAGAGAAAAAGAGGATAAGAGAGAGAATAAAGATTACAGGAACAAAAAACAACCAAAAATTTCAACAAAACGTGTCAATAAGAGCTTAATAAATCAATGATCCATAAATATATAAGTATCATAAAATAATAGAATTCTATTACTAATAACTATCCTCATACAAATAATAGGGATCTACATAATTCTCCACTTTGATGTGTGTGTGCATACATATCAAACAAATACTCTAATACTCTACAAAAACTTCAGCATACCTATAACTCAAACAAACAATGACTTGTTGAAATCAATAAATGAAAATTGAAATTGATATACCAATTTTTGTTGGATGTTTAGCCATGACCTTAGCATGAGTCCCTGGCATCATTAGATGTGTACGAATGACCCTATAAAAACTGCAAGAACAAAATATATGCGGGTAAATGCTCATAACAATAATATGTTGAAATGTAAAAAATACAAATTGAAAATGATGTAACTAGTTTGGGCAAATGTGAGGGTTCTCTATGTGATTTCCCTACATCTTTGAATATATGCTAAGTAAGAATGCCTCTATAGGAATCCAAGTCTTAAACCCATTGCTAAATCCTACATTGATTTTTTTTACAACATTTAAAGACCAAAAGTGAAAACTATATAATTATGATGAAAAGTAAAAGATATAGGGATAGAAAATGTTCTAAATATTTTCCATGATGAGAACAAGTGGTATCTACTAGCTACATTTCAAAAGCATAAATATTTCATTTATATCACATAAAGGAGAAAAATAGTACGAAAATTTATTGGGTCTCTATATGTGGAAATAATAATAAATGTAAACTCTACCCCCATCTGATATGTGGAATAAACTTATGAAGCTCATATCTAACCTCGATAATGAATTGGAAAAAACTAGATTAGAGTGATAGTTTATTTTTGGAAGTTATGGCTTTCTAGAAAAAAAATATCATGGTATAAATGGCATTTTTTTAGGTTATCAGAGCATTTTTCAAAGTTTAGGGAGCCTTGCCACTGAGGTGTAGCTCAATGAATATCTTTTCATAGAGCTAAGATTTTTTTTAAATATTATAGTATAAAATCATAGAATACTCAAATACATTGATCCTGACAAGGTGGCCAATCTAGACTAGCTATTATTACCAATTCTTCTTCTAGTAGATCTCTTATATTTAGGAGTTGTCTTATTTGCATGCTTATGTATGTTGAAAGGATATTATTAGTTATCTTATCTTCAAATAAAATTTCTATTCATATGTTGATTGGATATAATTAGCATTGTTTAGCTTTAAAGTAGTTTACTAGTATTAGTTTTCTTTAGCTATAAGACAAGGGTTTACCCTATTGTGATTTATAGTGGTTAGTTTATATCTCTTACATAAAGATTGTTTTATTTTTATAAATTCTCTAATTATTTTGTGATAAAATTGTGTACAAATGACCATAGATAGATGTAGATGAAGGAAATAAATTTTAAGACCTAATAACAATAATGCTTGAAGAGGCTCTATTAATGTAAAGGGATAAAATGATGAACCATTTTGTACAGATTCTTCAGTAAATGCAGAGAAGCATGTCAATATCTCTAGAAAGGTAGCTTTTCCAAGGTTTTCCACCATCTAATATATAATAAAAATTTTATATATTGATGTTTGAAGGTAAAATGAAATCAAATTCCCTTGAATATCGAATCACAAACTTAGAGTTGTATTTTTTTGTAATTGCTTTCTCAAGTTCAAATAATATAATGTTTGCATTGTTGAAAGTTTAACCTTGAGTCTGACGATAGTGGGAGACTCACCTTGAGTAGTCTAAGTACGATGTAGAGGATGGCTATATAATCATCACAAATCCATCTTAAAGTTACTTTTTTGATGTTTCTATAAATGAGTATTGTACAGAAGATGCCTATGAGTAAAAGTACACAAAATGGAAATTGCTACGATAGAAGAATGACTAATCTATGCAAGCCTACACAAATTTTGTCCATTTAATATCAATGAAATTCAATGTCAAGGATTTTTAAAAGTATAGAGTAATAAAAATAATAGTGGTTGATGAAAAGAATCAAACAATAAATTAAATCTAAGGTATCAAAGTTCACCTATAACTCGATAGAGTCACCTAAGGGGCAGTCATTTGATTTATTGATACTATTGATTTCACTAATTATCAAACCAGAACATGTATTTGTAAAGATGTTGTCATTATATATGAAACACTAGTTTCTTTCGAGGGTTTTGGACTAAATTTTGTGTATAAAGAAACACAATGCATAATACAAAGTAACACACCTGCATAAAAAGTAAATAACAAGAAAATAATCAGTAGTAAAGTAAATATAATACTATCTTGGAAGCTTCCTCACAATGTATGAAATTAAACTTACAAGATTTATAGATTATTATGCTAAAAATAAAATAGCAATGATCTAAAAGTCTAATGAGATAGTTAAGAATGGATGTATATAATGCATGTTTGAATCAAAACTAAAAAATGAGACTTTACCACAATTCCTCTCGAGTGGGCACTCCCTTATTGGATCTATGTTACAATCTCATCCTATGGTTATAGTTGTTTACTTCAAACCAATTCTTCTTGCATTAACAAACATGTACCAACAAAGATATTTCTATAATAAATTTGTGTATTTTATAATATAATTAAATCTTATATCTTTTAATTTATTTATTGATATTTTCTACTTACTGACATATGCCCTACTCATTACTATTTATATAGAGATGGCATGTTCTTATTTATATCTTACAGTTACACATAAAATATAAACTACATTTTGTTTGTTAGAAGAATCTAAGAGAAACAACCTACACATTTTTGTGACAAATTTACAACCAATCAATCTGAAAATAGCAAAAAATAAGACATAAGAAGAGAATGGTAAGTTACATCATTGCAGTGGTCTTGGATATATGGTCCAATGGAAGAGGAGTGATGATAGGTAATTATAACATTGACATTTTATTTCCCTAGATTGTATGAATTATCACACACCTCAAATAGTGGAGGATATCTACTACAAACTATTAACTAATGTCATAGTTCCAATATAGTATTAACACCAACTAATATAAGTTAGCTTACAATTACTATATGTTAGAATAACCACTATATCTATTTCTATGAGTTAAAATGATTGTTATAGCTATTACTATGGGTTAGAATGACTATTATAGCTACTATGGGTTATAATTATTGTTATAGCCATTGTTGTAGGTTGGCCACCCAATTACTATGGGTTGGCTACCCAATTGATACAGGTTAGCCTATGAATGATTCGACCAAGTTATCCAACCATTATGGGTTTCTACTATACTTCATATTTTAACTTTAAAGATCTACATGTACTGGATTAGTAATAGAGCCAAAATAATAATGACAATGAATGACACAATCTTATTTGTAAAATATAAATTTTAATCATAAGACACCAAATATGTAAACAACATGTTCATTTAGTACTATATAATGGAAAGGAGTACAAAATGTAACTTGGATATGCTTATGGTTGATTGAAAAACATTAACAAAAAGTGTTTGGAGGATCTTTGAGGGTTAATATCTTAGTTTATCACACCCCCAACTAACTAGTTTTTCATCCCCCAACAACTTAGATCAAAATTAAACCTTGTCATATACTGAGTACACATTTCACAAAAATAAAAAAGCTCATATGAACCCTCTTATTTCCTTAATTAAAATCCCTTACTCTTCTCAAAATTTTCCCTTGTACATTCATTTAACTATTCCTTCCCTATCTAGTTAGGTATAGGAAATCAGACTGGATGAGGATGAAATGTTATATCCAACCATCGATTCCTCTACCTCATTGATACATCAATATATTTATGCAGTCTTTACAGTGATATTATTATGTTATACTTGGATAAAGGTTCCTTTCTTTGAAATGTATGGGGTTAATTTATCCAATCTTTTGGTGCACGAAGCAAGCGTTGATCTACTTATTTGATCCAAATATGTTAGATATTGATTTTGGGCTTGAACTTGTTTTATTATAGAATGCAAATTCACCTCTGAATCTACCATTAGGGTGATCCAATCTTATACTATCTTAGTTAACTAGGTGGATTTTCCTTTATTATTAATTTGGCCTCATTTTCCCTTTCATGATAATATTCAGTCATTTTTTCTGCTATTTTGTCATCATTGACCAAGTATGAAGAAAAGGATATAAGTAGCACATCTCTCATATATATATATATATATATATATATATATATATATATATATATATATATATATGGATTCCATTTTAAATTATAACTAAAAGCATAATAATGAACATAGAAATCACACATTTGATTTTAAACTTTAGGGGTGCTCTTCTTGTAGACATTAAAGGATTGAGGATCACTTATTATTTTATGTAAATCACAATATAACTACATGTATTTGAATTTCAAACATTACTCTTTAGGTTAGAGGGATGTTGGTGGAATATTTTGTATAGAGTACAAAATATAATTTTTTTTGTTAATAGTGCAGGGGATAAGAAGTCCTTCCTCTATTTAAAGGGAAGGCTTCCTTTATTGAAAACTGTAAAAGTGTAGACAACTAGTTATGTATAGTTATACATTTAAAAAAAAATTACGGATTTTTTAATAGAAAAAAAATAATAAAGAGATAAAATATGAAGAATATAAAGAAGAATATAAAAGAAAAATAAATGGAAATAAAAAATTTGCTTAATTGAATTAATATAGATTTCAATTCATTTATCACATTAGAGATACTTAAATAAATGATTAGTATTTTGCATAAAATAAAGAACAAGAATAAAATGAACCAATAAACATAATAATATGGTCCATTCATCAAGATGTTAAAGGCATAAAGTCACATTAAACTTTCTTGTATTTATTATTTAGAATAATACAAAGCTTGTTCCTTTCCTTCTTTTGTGTGAAAATTTCTTAAACTGTCAAAACGTCTTGATTACAATAGAAATCCCTATATATCTAGCTTAGAGGTTGAATAAGTACCTCATAACTATTTTTAATTACTTTTTTTAAAAACATTTCTATTTTTTTTCACTTTTTCAAATGCTTTCATAAAGTGAATAAAATAATTTCAAATTACAAGTTTATGAAAAATTACAATAAAGCACCATAAAAAGAAAATAATATGCAAAAGGTTTTGCTAATTAAGCTAGTGGTTGAGCCAAAGTGAACATCTATCCCTAATCCTCAATTTATACCAACTTTAACTTAAATGCTCTGAACTTATAAATTTTTGCAACAATTCCATTTTGTTTTTGAATAATCAAATTTAATATTCTTGTTAGTCAAGCGATCATCATTGCATTCATTTCTTCATTTTAAAAAAAATAGAAAATTTAAGTTGCATTCAATGAGGGCACAATTAATGTCACTCAAATTTTCACAGCCTTAAACTGAAATTATTTGCATCAAATAATTCTTCCTTGACCATATTTTAAAATTGTTATGTGATTTATATAGATAAAAATGGTTCAGTGTTAGAATCTACACCACTTTTATTCCATTTTTTAAATCATTTTATGGACCCAAGGAAATGATGGACTAACTGAAGAGGTGACAACTTGACCATATTCAGCCTTGGATGGCCTAGCTAGAGAAATAGATTGTTGTGGAGCTAGTAAAGGAAGATTGGGTGAAGGAAGTTGAGGAAGATATGTTACACGAGCTTGGGATGGAATGGAGACATGAGGATATGGAGAAGGTTGTGATGGTGTAATCTAATAAATAAGAGGCACTTTCATGTGAGAAACAAAAGATAAAATAGATGCTTGTATTGGACCAACAAAAGACGAAGAGGTGTTTGTGACAAACTTGAGTTAGAAGAAATATTTGAATTATGGTGTGTTATTAATAAATAATGAACTATGGTATATGTAAATAATCAGGACCAAGCTTTAAACGTATTTTTGTAGGTTCATCTACACAAGTTTAATCTATTAGCTTTTTATTTTTTGAATCCTTATAATTTACACTACTTGTTTATTGAATCCACAAAGGACTCTTTGTATTCATTTTTGTGTTAGATGATTGAGTAACATGGGTTGTTCTCTTTTTTATTGATAATTATAAAATCTGGCATCATTTGGGCTTCCTATATACTTAATCAATTTCTTTTTGAACTAGGCTTTCGATATTTTCTGAAACAAATTTGGTGTGTTCATTCAAATAAAATGATTATTTGATGACTAATCAATTAGTGTTAAATGTAAAAGATGTACTTTATTAAAAATAGGATCAATCATATCCCATCCATCATCAAATATTCCTTGAGTTACCCATTCCAATATGAATGCCTTCATTTGCTTTAGGATCATTCTTTAGTAGTCTCTTTTTTAAATTCAAATTTATCCTCACAATCTTCCCAAAAGTCCTCAATTTATGGTATATGTAAATAACCAAGACCAAGCTTGAGATTGTTCTTCACAAAAATATTACAATCAAAGGGAAATATTTTGGCATGAAATTTCATTAGGAAATTAACCATGGATTTCTCAATGTTAAATGCATCCCAAGCTGACTTGCATATGAAGTAACTCAATATCATAGGAAATGTAATTCCTCCTTTTTTTTCATTATACTTTTTTTTATCCTCGATTTCTTATAAAGCTAAAAAAAAATCTTATCACTTTTGTATCTTATAAATTTATATGGAATACGTGGGAACCTTCCAACTATGATATATGTGAATCTCAAGGATTATATGAAATAACTTCCATGTTTTTTTACTGAAGCAAAAAATTCAATTGAGATTCATTTTTTTGTGTTTCCTTCTAAAGTCCTCAAAACTAATATTGCGAAACGATAATTCACTCTTATGAAATGTTTCTTTCCTTTTTCATGAGTGACTTGTGCTAATTTATCATATATCATATTTTATGAGAAGTCTAGTATTTACACATTCATTCTTAGTCATTGTCTCAAAACAACACTATAATATACCAAGTATGAGTTCGTGTATAATGATTTAGTTTACTCAAACTATGTCAACTAGTCATGTAGATTTTAAATGATTACTTCTCACCAATCAATGACTTTTTTCCCTTGTATAAAATGTTGATGTAGAGAAACATCCATTAGAATAAAATTGAGTGGTCTCATTACCCAGAACTTTGTTCAATAGCTCATCATGATATTAGATGATTCTTAATGGAATTATCCCATATTCAAGACCTTAAGAAGATTTTATGGTCATTTTATATTATTATTAAGATAAGGTTGTCTCATCACATTCAAAAATTATGTCTATTATTTCATCATGAGTCAAAATACTTAAAGTTGTCTTGATTAATTGACCATTAACTTTAGATGTCAATACATCATTGGGAAATTCTATCTACCCCTTCTTTGGTTCATAATATTTGACATAATCCATGACAAAGTCTACATATTGAACAAAGATTGGGAAACTAATAATGTGTGCAAGTCCACTATCAAAATCATGTTTTCCTAATGCAATTATGTTTCCATTTGCCATCCTTTCCCAACATTATCCAATGTCGATATTCCCTTTCACTATTTATTATCTCTATAATATTTGTCTCAAGGATATAAATAGGTTTTTATGCCATGATTCGAATTTAGTTTTGGTAGAAGAGGATATGCACAATGCGATCTTGACTAATAGTCTCAAGTTTATAATAGAAATGTTAGGAAGTAAGAAATGTTTATGTGAGTAAGAGATTTGGGTCATAGTGGTTAGAAAAAAAATTAAAATTATCCTTAGTACCTCTTAAATATTATGTTTAAACTAACTAGAGTTTTTAGGTACCGATAACTTGAAATTTATAAATTTACACAATGAAAAGATTTAATTTTGTGGAAAAATTTGTAGCTCACTCAAACAATGACAAGTCTTAGGTTGAAAAGAAAGGATGGGATAAAATGGTGTGAAATGAGTAAAATGGAAGAGAATTAAAATTCAATGAAAAATTGAGAAAACTACACAAAAAATGAAGTAAATTTAAAGAAACAAAATGAAAGGAAAATCGAAGAGAGTGACCAACCTTGCAAAGAGTGATATTATTGAATGTTGATCACAAATTTAGAAGCTTGAATCTCTAAGCACCATAGATAGTAAAATTAGATTAGTATGTAGTCTTCATGAACAAAGTGAATCTTTAATTTTGTTTTACATTCATTTGTAAAATATTTTTTGACTAAAAAATGGTCCTTCTACTCAAACTAGGAGTTCAAAACACTGAAGGAACTGATTTAAAAGTTTTTTTAATTATTTGATAATTTAAATTTAGGTTAGGGTTTTATTTTTTTAGTAGTCTTGGGGGTTTTAGGTACTGAGGGTACTATTGGTACCTATCGTGACTTTCTTAAGAGCCTACAAAGATATAAGAACTATGTATGTTGTAGTCAAAACTAGAGTTTTAGAATCCTCAGGGACTTCAAGTACTCAAAAGACTAATGAAACCTATTGAATTTATTGATAGATGTGAAAGCTCTAAAAATTTTGAATTAACTCTAATCATGACTCTGTATAACATAAGTTATCCAAACTTTTGAGAACTTATATAACTAATAGGATAGCTTGAATAATTTTATAACTTTCAAGAGTTTTAGGTATTTTTAAGTACTTGGAAAACATAGGGAAGTTACCAAATTGCCTAAAATTTTTATAGATATAAAAAACTAAGATGAATTCAAATTAATAATAACTTCAATAATTAAAATTTCTTGCTTCAATTTGGAGTGCACACTAGTGTAAAAATTTGGAAGTTTTGGAGAACTCAATTTTAACAACAACTAGCTCTAACTAGGGACCTTATTTGAAAGGGTCAAAAGTGAAATTAAAAATTTATGGTTTCATATACCAATGTTTCATCCATTGTAAAATGGATTCAAATAAATAACTCAAAATTTTGATAATAACACCCAAAAAAATGAAATACAATGGCAAATAGAAAACATGACAAAGGAAGGGAAAAGACACAATGGGAAATAAAACACAACCAAAATCATAAATCACATATATCCATGTAGGGAATAGATTGAATTCACTAAAAAATGTTTCAAATATTTCCCACTATAAGTTAATTGAAGACATGTTCAATCTTGATAAGCAAATTAACATGTGTTATCTCAACATAAGTGTTAGATCTTGAAAGGCCTTATCCATAAAGATTCAAATTTGTCATAACTTCCTTTTAGTTCCATTATTTTATCCCATAGTAATACAAGATCACCAATATGAAAATCCCTTTGTCTAGAGTTCTTTTCAAATATATTTTAACTTTCCCTTGATGTTCAAAAATCATGTCAACAACTATTATTGTTTCTTCTTCCAACTTGTTTAAAAAAATGATTATCTTATCCAAAGGATTTATAATTTTTTATATTTTATTGTTTTATATAACTAAAGAGATAAAAATTATAATAATATAGGTATTGAAACATTAATACCATATAATAATTGGAAAGGAGACATCCCAATATCTCTTTTCAATGTGATGTGGTTTGGCCACAACACATCATACAACATTTTATGCCAATTTCATTGATTCTCATCAAATTAAATTTGAATAATAGTGAAAGTGTTTATATTTATCATTTTTTCTTGACCATTCTATTGGATATAATATTATAAATAATTAGATATGGATATCCCATATCCATAAAAAAAATATAATGAGTTCAGAAGGGGAAATAATTGATGCATTTTTCATTACTATATTTCGAGGCACACCATGTAGATTAGAAATCCAAGAGAGGTTAGTCAATCCATTAATGAAAAAAATCAAAATTAACTTGAATAACTAACATTAAATCCTAATCCCAAGGTTGAACTATGTGGAAAACAAGCAAGAAATGCACATTAGAAGATGAAAATAAATGTTTATACCTCCTTAGAAGATTTGCTTGAGAACTAATCTTAAGAGGTTTATCTCAACTTGTATATTTAGAAGTCTTTATCAATGCTTTATTCCACATGTGGTAATAACTTCTCCCTATCTACACTTAATTTTAGTTTTGGCTTGGCATGAGAGTGTTGAATCTCCTTGTATAATTTGACATAGTAAGTTTGCATGAAGAATCTTGTCTATAATGGCCAAAGGCCCTTTTATTTATAGACTTTTTGGATGTTTGTGAACCATTGATTTGAGCTCAATATAAATGGTGGAGGATGATTCCTCAAACCCATGATCACCCACATTTATTAGGTTCATTATTTCACTTAACACTTCTATTGTCAACCTTGTTGACCTCCTTCCTCCTATTATTGTCTCATAATCATGTAGAATTCATTAGGTATTTTATTTTTCCAAATCCATTCTCTATAGTATTTAACTACCTTACTAGAGCCACTAATGAGTGGATAAAATTAGATCCGTGAAGATTTAATAAATTCAAAGTAACACAATTTTGGATCACATCAGATCTAGAATGGCCTTTGAACTCATCAAAATTATATTATTTATTAGAAAAATCATTGACATCATCAATATTTTTTTAGTTAAAACCCACCTTGAAAATCTTCATGCTCTTTTAAGGCCTAAAAATTCAAGGAATCTAGAATATTTGAACTAGTGTTTGAGATGAAAATTTTAGGTCAATCTAGCACTAGTGACTCCACACCTAAATCCATAATCAAAAGATAACTTCTATGTATCTCCAGTAGTAGATTTAGGTCATTTTTATCCTCCAACATAGGATGCACAAATTCTTCATGGTCTTGTAAAAAAATGGAGATGTGAAAATCATAGATTTGGGGTATGGGGTAGAAGAAACCCTTGCCTTTATATTTCATATATCTTTCTCTAATTCCTCTCTTATCCCAAAAAATCATACCCATACTCATTAACAAAGACAAAATCATTATCTTCAATAAAATCAATTGAAGGTCGCCCAACTAATCAGCCAAATCCATAACCTCCCACATTGATCTATACATATTTGAAATAATATCAATCTAAGAAGCTAAAAGGTCCTTCAAAAATTCCAAATCTACTTTATCCATATAAAACTTATCAAAATACTTTATGATAAACACTAGATCCATAACTCCACCCCTAGATCCACTATTAATAGTTTGAATATTTTGTCCATCTTATGCATTAACCTCATTTCCTTCATCTACATTAACATTGACTTTAGCTTCCTCTCCCTCTATATCCTTCACTCAATCCTCATTATCTCCTTAGGTTTATACTCCTAAATCACTTGGAAGGTTGCTTCTTCATACTTAGTTCATCTACATCCATTACTCCAACAAGATTCATCCTCACCCATTTTCTTCTAAAATTTAACCTACATCTCAAATTTTACATGGGGTGAGCATAAATAGAATTATCTTAGATATTTTAAATACATATATGAATAATTTTTTATGAGAGATTAATTTTGACCTATTTAAGTTGGGTTTATCACTTACTACTCAAACATAAAAAAATCATTGCCTTAGATTTTATATATCTCAACAATTTTTTATCCATGTGCATTTAAGATATCTTAACTAATAGCATTCATGGTAGTATTAATATTTATATAATAAATATATAATCCTTTAATATTTTATTATGAATAATGCAAACATTTTATATGATAGAACATTATAAATTTAATTTTTTAAATGGCTATTCAAAATTTTTGGATTGTTGACAAATAAATTTTGATATAACTCTAGCTATTGTAAGTAATAGAAAGACTAATATATTTTTGGAAGAACAAATGGGATCATTTGTATACTTGTAGATATCAAATATGTCCCTTAATACTTGACAATTATAACCCTAACATACATTTAACACACATAACTTGAGCTCCTAAACAACGTCCTAATTTACCATCCTCACACACTTGCATGATATATTATGATTCAACCCTTTTGTTCTATTGTTATACACCTACATGAACCTCACTATCTATTTCAAACATGATAAACATCCTATAAAAAAATATCTAGACTCTTAGAGTAGTTCATCTCTACATCATTTAAATTTAATAGTTACAGTCATTATCTCTAGTTAATAATGACGTGTGCTAGTCATAACCATCATGATCCTAGAAATGACTATTTTATAAAATCAAACCCATACTTAAGGTCAACCTATAATCCTATTTTGTCTATGGACAATGAATTATTCAAAGGAATCCCTATATAAATGAATCATGGCCTCTTTTAAAATATATTTGGTATCTATCTAGTACCTATCTATTACACATATATACATTAATACACACCAATAAAATTTTCTCTATTATTCTCAATTTGAAAACTTATCATTAGGAAAAAGTTAAAGCCAAGTCTAAAGCACTTAAAATCCATGTCAAATCAAGCATTTTCAATTATCAAAGCTAATAATTAACTACATACACATAGCAAAGGAGCATAATTTCTCAATCACATTACGTGGGAGAACTATGTTCGGCATGATTTTCCTCTTTGGAATATTGCATACATAGACAATGGCCAATCATTAGATGGGGGTGATTGGGGTTAGCTCAACCAATTACACTTCCCCCATTTTTTCAAGCTTTTATCCCTCATAAACACATCTAGGGTTTCGATGCAAAGGAGATTGATTGATGGACCTACATGTGTCATCAAGTTTTAGGATTACAAACTAAAATAAGAAACTACAATCACAAGTGACCATAAAATCACTATTACACACTTTTTCATATGTTAGTTATGACCATCATGTTAGTATCAACCTATGATACTAAATTGATCCTGAAAAACCAACCCAATGTAAGAAAAATATCACTTCTTGAACCTGTAGACACCCTATTTTGGCCATAACTATCTTCCAACTGGACTTCAGATTGATTTCTACCAAATAATGCAAATTAAGCTTAGAAATCATTAAATGTCAGAATTTCATTTACAAATTAAACATTAGTGCTGAAAATCATGTTGAGGCATTCCTATTTAAGGTATTATCCTATACACAATAATAACCTCTCACATATTCATCTCCATTCAGCTTACGACCTAGAAAATTAACAATTTGGCCTTTGGACCCATTAAGCGAGGCACTTGAACAATTCCTAAAGTGCAAAAATTCCAAACAAAATGAATTCACTAAGAAAATCAAATTAACTGCTTAAGTGAAATTTCTATTTGTAATTAACAAAAATGAGATCATGATGATTTCATCATCCTCAAAGTCAAGGAATTGAAAATATCTTCCCTAAAGCCTTAAATTTAGAAACAAAGAGCCATGCTTAATAAATGGGATCTCTACCCCAAATTTTAATTTTTTGTCCCCTCTTTAACTCAACTAGGGTTAGTTTGAACTCAATCGTAGTTAATTCTAACCTAAATACACTTGGGTTAGAGTTAGTTTTGAAGGATATAAATATAAAGCCTCCCCCATTGTTCAACAAGCTTATTTTTGTGTAAAGTTATTATGCCAAATACCTAAAAAAAGCTCCTTTGGTATAGTGTTATCATGCCTATTTGTTAAGTCAAACCAAAGCTAAATCCAAGCCCAACATTACCAAGGTGATAAGGAGAGGTTGTACAATAACCTCCATTATGAAAGATTCTTTGTTCACACAACTAAGCACAGTAATTGATTACCAACATGTAACTCTTTCTCTCAAAGAAGGTAAATATTGTTTGCTTTGTCTTAATTTGATAGTTACTTGTATTTTTTATCTAGCTCCTTGAGTATCTAGGCTAGAGGTGTAAACTTCATTAGTTTGTTTTTGATTAATTTTGGTCATACTAACATGATACTAATCTTCCCTCTTGGATTTATATTGATCACATAATGGCATGCTCGATGGGACATGCACCCCAAAAAGCTCTTCATATGTCCTCTTAGAATTTTTTTTTAATAATTTTCATGCCAAGAATTTTATTTCATGACCAAAAATGTGAATAAATTGAGTTCTTGATTGAAGCACTGTTGAAAGGCATTTTTGCACTGCTAGAGAAAATTTTGCACTATCATAGGAAATTTTGCACTACCAGAGGCATTTTTGCATTGCCAGAGGTAGTTTTTCATTACAAGAGGAATTTTGGCACTGCAAGAAGGGATTTTGCACTATCATAGGCAATTTTTCTCTGAGATAGGTGGTTTTTCACTTTTTAAACAAAAATCTAAGAGTTCAAAATGGAATGTTGTTTTCTGATTAGGTCTTTGGCCTAGGGACAAGAAAACCCCCAAACATTTTTTATAGGAACTAAGGTGAAGAAAGGGAGGTTTAAACACTTAAAAATTTCATTCGCACTTACATTTTTGTGGATAAAAATCATCTAACATCTTTTCTTTTATCTTTCAAAGTTTGAGAAAGTCAAAGGGCCAAATTTCATTTCACATCTTGCTTAGTGCTTTAAAAAGAACAAAAAATCTTAGACTAAGTACTCCTAAGAGCTTTATTTTTGTTTATTATTTTTTTCAAATTGAAATTTATACGTATGCTCTACCCTCATTCCTTTTAGGTAATTTAGGTGACCAAAATCAATTTATTCATTTCCATTTTTATTAGTCCAAGTTTAGAAGGAACGTTGTCTATGTTCTCCCTAAGTTTGAGTAGCTTTGGTGATTCAAAAAATGACATTTAAAGTCTTTTTAATTTCATTTTTTCTTTTATTGCATTTGTCTTGTGGGAAATATTTGATCACCTCCCCATAAGTTCTTTAGAGAAGCATTGACCTGGGATTTCATCTCCCAACATCATTTCAACCCTGTTCCATGGTAAAGTATATAAATTAGGACATGTGATATTGGGATTGGTAAGGGGTTAAGTAGCTAACCTCTCTGATCCTAATGAAAACTTGGGTCAAGTCTGGCTAAACATCAGACTCCACCAATTACATAGATAGAGTTTCTATGTAAAGGAATAGACCCCTGCATAGTAAGTTAGCTAGTATGAACCTAATTGATGTGATTGTAACCCTTGTGTTAGCCACACTTAAGACCATCTATAATAGATAAAACTTATATATTTTAGACAAATCCCCACTTTCCTCAAAATTGTATACTAAATGTTGAGTAATCCTCACTCTAAGTTCATGCCATGTATAAATGCTTGAGAGATAGAGGGGGGATTAAAAACTCTACTTACACATGTACTTTATTTTTTGGATTAACACTTAATTCCTCACAAGCATTGGTATATTAGTGGAAACTTAGTTGAAGATATGTACACCCATGTTCCATGTTAATTATAGGGAATGGGATGAACCATTTGTGTTAATTCTATATGTGTGTGTGTGTGTGTGTGTGTGTGTGTGTGTGTGTGTGTGTGTGTGTGTGTGTGTTTAGAACTAAAACTATTTATTTATATTGTCACATCAAAACAAGTCCAAAACCAAGCACATGTTTATACACCACTTTAGCCTGAGAGGTGTTATTCTATCCATTTGATACCACATTTTTTCCTTAGACATTTTCAAAATATTTTTGTGTGTGTCACTTTTTTGAAAGGTACATCATTACACTATCCATTTCATTCCATGTTTTTGCTTTGGATTTTTGTAATAAAGACCATTGTCATACATTTTGAATGAGATAACATCTTTATGTTTCTCATATTATTTTAAAACTTTGCCTTGTGTCAAACTAAGTTGGAGCCATGTATTCTTTAGGTCTATAAAGGGTGTCATCATGCCATCCATGTGGGTCTAGAATGTTGTCTATTTGAGAACCCAAGTATTCTAAACCAAGTTCTAAATTTGTCTTGTGAAGTTTAGATTCAAATGTTAAATGGTTTATACCTATGCGTTGCTTAATTTTGGCTTGGGTTTTTACCTCTTACTTTTTAATTATGTAACTTGGACTAATTCCTTGCTTTCTTTAAAGACTCCTTTACTGATCTAAGAACTGGTCAATTTTTTGGATGCCTCATGTCTATTTTATTGCCTTCAACTAAGGTCAAAACTCTCTTTTCAAGTACAACCTTAAACATGATTATTTTACATTAGAGCCTTGCCTATCACTTGGGCTTGAATGCTTTACTCATCGTACTTATTTTTTCTTACTTGATATTGAATTTCTTAATTAGTTTTAGGCGTATGCCTAGGGTGAATGTCTTATACCAATGGCCAAGTATTTTTTTGAATCCATGTCCCTAGTTTGAGTCTAAGTGTTTTAAATTATTTTAGATTTATATTAATTGACTTACAAGTTTAACCTTGACCAAGTGTGTCTTCAAGTCTATATTTGTGCCTTATTTCCAAAGACCTAGGGTTTGCCTTTTAGTTTTTAGACCTATTTATTTTAAATTCTAGTTGTGTGCCTTGTTTCCAAAGGCCTATCATTTGCCTTAGTTTTTAGATTTTGTTCATACCTTTTGAGCCTAGTTTTGTTCCTTTTTCCCAAAGACTTAGCACCCCATTTTATTTTTAGACCTAGATTAGGTTTGTTCGAAACACTTTGCCAAAACCAAAATTAAAAACTTGCCTTTCATTTGACCATTTATGTGAAAGACATTAAACCTACAAGATATATTTGAGACCAAGCTCATCATTGTCAATTTTGGAGAAGAGGCTCCATTGTAGACCACGTTTGACATTTGGACCACGTCTATAGGCATACCAAGCATTGGCCAATTATTTTAGACCACATTTTAAGAGTTTTTGTGAACTCTATACCTTTCTTCATGAAATTATATTCATGGATTCAGATATGCCTTGCTACAAAAGTAGTGGAACCATGTATAATCCATATTACAAAAATGTAGTCATGAATGATGCCTATGTTCAAGACCCATATGGTGATGATGTAGTTTGTGAGATGGATTCCTATCCTCATTACACTACTCAATATTTGGAATAAATCCAAGATATATTATCACACTACTTGGTTAATAAACCTCCTTATGCAGGTCAAGAATAAGAACAAACAGCTCAATACCTTGTTAGTATGTCATTTTTTATTGAACAAGTCCAACAACAACCTTACTATGTTACCATGCCATTGACATATGACCCATACTTGATCGACCGTCACTTGATTGAAAATAAGGATGAAGTTTTGGTTAGATCCTTAGAATTAGGGGCCAAGTTTCCAGAATATTTCCCCATGAAAACCTACCAAGTGTAGTTATAGTGCCTAAAAACATACCTTACACCCAAACTATTAAATAGTCCTATACTAGTTACCCTCAAGTGCTCATGTTGATGAAAATTCAAGATCCAAATATAATTACAAGAGGAAATTGCCCCATGATGAACCATTTCATGAAAAAACAACAATCATATCAAACATACCTTAATCTAGCTCAAAATTTCAATGCCATGGCCATCTTGAATGCTCCACTTATAAAACTAACTCCTTCAACATAAATTCCAATTGTTTTTTAGGTCATGCTAATCTAGGTGTGGACCCATTTACCCAAAGTAAAATGGTAGGTGACATGTTTAATGTACAATTCATTAAAGAAGTGACTATAGCTTTTACATAGGACCATGTGTCAAATATAGTGGATAACATGTAAGTGTCTTCCAATTTAGCCCAAGGTGTAGTAGATGCACCAAAAAATAACCCTCAACACCAAGTGCCTCTTTATAATACCATTAGTAGTTCATAATAACATGGAGAAAGAACACCTAGTTCCAAACCATGGAGAGTTACTCCCACTCCTCAACTAGTGGCTTCTTCAAGTACATAATCATAAGGGATAAGTAATTAGGTGCCAATCATTATTTTGCCTAAATAAGAAACAAATGTTATCTTAAATTAATAGGTGGTGGCTAATATTCCACAAACATAGGTACATACCAATTTACCACCACAATAGAGGTAAAACACTACACTACCTCAATAAGTAGCAACAAATGTTTCACCTCAATAAGTAGTGACAAATATACCTCAATAGTTGTAGACTAATATATGTCAATAATCACAAATGTTTTCTAATCAACAACGTATTTATATTGGTCAAAGACAAATGCCAAACACCCAAGAAAACATCCATTTCACAACATGTGCTTATTCAATAAAGAGGTGCCAACATCCAACAAATACCTATTAGGTAATTATTTCCTTTTACTCATTGAATGCCACATAATCAAAGATAGGGCCTTGGTCAACAGTAAGTTCCTTTTATTCAGTTGGGTTTGACTAGTTAGTAGCAAGTCCCTACTCAACCTTAATAGGCATATTACACAAAGCCATATCCTTCCATCACAACCCCAATTCACTCAAAACCAAGGCCATATTCTGAATCTGAACTAGAATATTTACCAACAACATATGCAATATCATCAACCTAATATTAATGCATGATTACATATCTTCAGTTGATTGGTCCATCAAACCAAAATTATATAGTACTCTATACCTCCATTATACCCCAATCAAGGTAATCCATATTTGACTGCCTAGTCACAACCAAAACCAAATATGTCATCAAGTTTATTGGCCCAAGAACTTCAACAAATGAAGGATGCAATTATAGTCATTCAAATAGGGAAACAAACCAAGAAATTCAAATTAGATGACATGTGTTCATACTCATTTAACATGGAGTATCTTTAGATACCATTTCCTCTAGGTTTCTAACCCTCAAAATTTGACAAGTACAAGGGTGAAGGAGATCCTAAGGGGAATCTAGTAGAGTTATTTATCACTTTCCAACTAGTGGACTATACTTTTTTCCTTAGAGTTTAGATGGACAAAAAATTTAATGGTTTTTCAAGTTACCAAAGAACTCGATATCTAACTTTGAGGATCTCTTAGATAAATTTGTACAACATTTATCCTACAATCTCAAGCATGAGATTTTAGTAGTAGATTTGAGTCAAGCCAAGCATAAAGTTAGTGAGAACTTTGCGATATATTGATAGATATGGAGAATAATTACAAGTCACTTCACCCATAACTTACCAGATAAATAATTGGTATTAGTGTTTACCAAGAAATTATACATCAAAATATCTTACCATTTGTAGCTTTAGTTTACACACACATTCAATGATATTATTGAGAAAGGCATATAGATTGAAAAGGACCTTATTAATAAATGGCTTATCAATTTTTCTTCCCTAAACAAGAATTAGATCCAAAACCAAAATTCAAGCCCAAATCAAGTCCCTAGCCCAGTACAAATGCAAGCATTTGCACTAGATCAAGCTAATAACTATGAAAAACCCAAACCATATAACTACAACAAGAATTTTATTGGTAATATATTAACTGGGTCACATCATATTCAAATAATTAAAACACCATCTACTCAACCTATGCTATAAATTCATCTCGTTCCATAAATGCAACCTATCTAATAAGCACAGCCTATGCCTCAACCTAGACTAGCTCCTAAAATGTTGCATCCACCACATTTTTAAACCCATCCTCCAAGAAGAAGACCCACTCCTAGAGTCTTTAGTGAAATTGGGGAGACTATTGAAGTAGTGTTTCAAAAACTAGCCATGACCATTATGATTAATTGGCCAATTCTAAAATAGTATCCTAAGGGTATACCATATCTAGACTAGTATAAAGAGCATGAGTTTTATGAATAACTTCATGTTCATAGATATTCTATATGTTTTTGTGTCAAACTGAAGCACCTTATTTAAAATATGTTAGACCATTGAGAGATTCAATTAGATAATAGAACATCCACTTCCAAGCAAAACTGGGTATCTACCAAAACCCTTTTCCACATCATAATAATGTTAATCAACAACAACATCAACAAATGCCACATCAAAAATAACAAAAATAATATTATCAACAATATCCACAATAATAACAGTAGTATCAGTAGAAACAACAACAACATCAACCACTAAATGGAAGGAACTAAGGCCAAAATAATCCTAACAACCAACAGACATACCATGCAGTTACACATGACTATATTAAAGTTATAGGTCATATTTCAAGATTTCATGTATCTACCATTACCATCAATCCTAGATCAAATGCCAATATACCAATACCATTTTCTAACAATTCCAATCAACCTACCAATGTTAGTAATCCTTCTTTGACCTATGATCATATCCAAGTGCAACATCAACCAAGAATTACCATTTCAAGACCATATTCTGATAACTCTTCATTTCCCCATGACTATAACTAAGCACATTGACAATAAAGAATTACCCTCTTCAGCCCATCTCTGTCATTTTTTAATTATGACGGTCTTTTATCTAATATATATTATGAAATCACAGCTTAGTGGTCTAAAATCACTATCTCAAGCCCATAACCTTTTACCAATGAACCAATCCAACCCACTATGCCAGTTAGGAATAAGCTAATTACCATTACTAAGGAAAAAACATATGACATTATGGAATAACTCCAAAATATACCTGCACAAACTTTCATCTTGGATTTATTGCATATGTCTACATCCACAAGAATATCCTTACAAAACTCTTAGGCTAATCCCAAATACTAAATGACAATTCTCTTGATAAATTTCAAGCTTTGGTGGGACACCTAGCCATAGAAAAATAGTTGACCTTCCACCAAATTGAGATGTCATCCCTTGGCATTCTTCATAATAACCCTTTATATGTTAAATTTTTCATCATGTGACATAAATTCAAATGTGTCCTCATAGACAATAGATCGGTCCTAAATATTGTGTCTCTAAAGTTCATCAACAATTTGAGATATACAATATCCAACCTTTAGCTAGAGATCATTATTATCAAGTCCTATGATAATAAAGAGTGAGAATTGTAAGGACCTATTAGTTTTCTAGATATCATTGGGATTTTGACCCACTATAAACTTTGCCATGTTTTAAACCATATAATTTTCTTTTGGGTAGACCATGGATACATGAAATTCATGCAATCCCTTTGATATTACACTAGTGTATTAAGTTTCCTCACTTAGGGATGGAGGTAAATAAACTATCCATGGATATTTATAGACATATGAGCACTACAAGCATTTAGAGGTTGAATATGAAAGTTAAAATTACCCTTTTGGTCTAGACCCAATACCCAATAAGGACAGAGACAAAGAGATACTTGTTTAATGACTAGAGGTTAATTATATAGACCCTGATAGCCTTGCCTCCTCTTCACATATGCCTCCTATTAAAATGTCTAATCATTTTACCATTTCAAAAAATGGTCCCAAAGAGTATTTTACCCATGACACATTTTATATTTCCAAGCTTCCACAAAATCCCAAGACTTGTGGAAGTCCCAAAGCTAAGCTAGCTTGCATGAAATGGTGATGGAAGGGAAAATAAAAGTTGTATATCACAGTGCCAATTATTTTCACACAAACCAATAGCCAAAAATAAGACCCACTTGTTAATGATTATTCTTGTTTATATAGTGACAAATTGGTTTATTTCTACTAGTGAAAAAAGTATCCCATCCCTAACAGGATCATAGATAACCAAGATTATGAAGATAGAGGCCTAGGGGCAAACTAGCGCTATGATGAAATACAAAGGAACTCATGGTCTCATATTTAAACCACTTGGGTTTTACCCCATGTATCTTATTCATGTTCTAACTCCAATTACTAGTGATGATGATGTCAATAGTGAAGCAGAGTCCAATAATAGCATATACAAAGACCTTACTAGTACCAACCTATTTAACCCTTATACTATTTGCACCATTATTCTAGTATTCTGACATTCCCTGCTTACCCTTTATCATCCTAAACTAATATATTAGGACCAAAAATAATCCATAGTACCTTTAGATGAGTTTGAGAATGATGAGGTCTTTTGTGATTTTCTAGGCCTAAGAGATAATATTCTATTGGGAGACCACAAACAAGGGTTCTCTATCAAACTAGATCCTATAGCCTATATTGAAGAGTTGGTGAACACCCTTAGCCAAAAATAAAAGAATAAAATATTGATGTCCCAAAGTGAAAATCTCTTTGAGGCACTTCTGGATTAGGGAAAAATTAAAGAGGAAGGCTAGTCTTTTGGTGAAACCCTGTTTCACATGTCACTAGATGAGGGCGTTCACCTTTCCTCAAATTACGGTTAGGAAAACACCAACAGTGAACTTTATTTTGATTTTGAGTTCAGTACAGAGGAATAACATGTAGTTGATCATATTATTGTTGAGTGTGGAGCCCTGTAGGGCTATCACATGACCATGATGGTATGTTTTGGGGGCTTAGAGAGCTCCAAGGATGTGGGGAACACATTTTGAATTTACTCCTCATGTGTGTGAATATTATTAAATGCATATTTAATAATTTTCATGTTGACTTCCATGTTTATTGGAAGTGGTATTGATTTCCTTGTTTTATGGAATTAATTATAAAATGTTTAATTTCCATAGGAGTAGAAAATTATTAAATGAACTATGTAATAATTTATATGATGTATTATGGGAGAAAATTATTAAATTTTCTATTTAATAATTTCTATGGTGTTTATGGGAGTGGGATGGACCTTCTCATTAGAAGTTATGCCTTTTAGAAAGGAATGGCATGTTTCTTCTCAAGGGGATTTTGTATATGCATGATTAGGTGGCATATGGCATGTTTCCTAGGTGGATAAGGCCTACCTTGATGAGGATGGTGATTTTCTCCTTAGGAGATGGATTTCTACGTCATTTATTATATATACAGGGTGTTGTGTGACCTTTTAGAAGTTGATGATTTTATTTATAGGTGTAGATTTTGAGAAATAGATTCAAAGTGCAGGTGATTTGAAAAGTGTAGGTATTTATTTATAAGGTGTGGTATAGCATCTTGTGAGATATAGTAAAGTGTAGGTGTAGGTAAAAGTGCAACATTTTGTGTAACATTTTCTATAGGATATTTTTTATCTCTATGAGAGTTCATTGTAATCATTTTTCAGATTACTATTTTATTTCAAGACTTTTTGGGTGTATGTAGCCCACATTGGGTGAACCAGGGTATATCTATTTTATGGTTTTTGTTATTGTTTTAATTTTCTCTATTTAGCAAACATTAACTATGATTTGAGGAATTGATTCCATGATGAATTTGGTGCATAATTAAATCTGATTTTACACATTTAAAATCTACTTTATGTGTTTTAAATTAAATATTTCATGGTGGATTAAATCTAATTGAATTCACTTAATTTCAATAACTAGTATCAGAGCTTTGGTGGTGTTTTAGCTAAAGTGGTAAATCACAGGAAAGGTTATTAGCTTGAGTGGGAGCTATGGAAGAAGAAATCAATTTTAGAGTTGAAAAGTTTGATGGTAAGAATTTTGGTTTGTGGAAAATTTATATGGAAGATTACTTATATGAGAAAGAACTTCAACTCCCCTTGAATGGGAAAGGAGGACAACCTACATCTATGAATGATGTAGATTGGATACTGTTTGATAGGAAGGCCTTGGGAGCCATACGATTATGCCTTGCATCCTACAAAGGATCTCATGGATAAACTTGGAAAGCTGTATGAGAAACCCTCAACTTCAAATAAAAATTTTCTTATAAAAAGATTATTTAACATGAAAATGTTTGAGAATTGTTCAATTAATAGTCATTTAAATGATTTTAATATGGTTGTAAGTATGCTCACTTCTATTGGAATTAATTTTGATGATGAAGTTAGAGCTTTGCTGATTTTGCGTTCTTTGCCTAATAATTGGGATAGTTTGGTTATGGTTTTGAGTAATGCAGTCCCTGCCAAGGGAAGCTTGAATTTTGAGGATGTTTTAAGTGTGATTATCAATAATGAGATGCAAAATAAAAACACTAGTGAATGATATTTAGGTAATGCTTTTTATTTTGATACTAGAGGGAGGCAAAAGGATAAGAGCAAAGGTAACTATGTAAAGTTAAAAAGTAGATCTAAATAAAGATCTAAAGCCAAGATGATATGCTAGTATTATGGGAAGAGTGGACACTCAAAGAAGGATTCTTGATCATTTCAAGATAAGAAGGGAAACAAGGAAGAAATGAATGAGGTACATGTGACATCAGGTAAATTATGTCAAGATGCCTTAATTCTTTCTATGGATAATTTTTATGAGTCTTGGGTATTAGATTCAAGAACTTGTTTTCATGTCACCCTACATAGGCATTATTTTATTGATTATGTTTAAGATAATTTAGGACATGTTTATCTTGGTGATGATGAACCATGTCAGATAGTAGGAAAAGGTTGTATTCAAGTGAAAATGCAAAATGGGAACACATGGATCCTTAAGGATGTTAGACACGTGCCTATGTTGAGATAAAATTTGGTTTCAGTGGGGTGATTAGGAAGTGATGGATGTTTGGTTACTATAGATTCTTGGAAAGTCACCAAAGGTGATGTTGTGATTTCAAGAGGTAAGAAAGTTAGTACTTTATATTTGACTAGTAGTGTTGATTCTTGTGATTTAATTATTGTAGATGGAGATGCATCTATGTGGCACTACAGGCTCGGTCATATGAGCCATAAGGGCATGGATATCTTAAAAGATAAGTTGCCTAGATTAAAAGACATATATATAGACTTTTGTGATAATTATGTGTATGGGAAACAGAAGCAGGTTAAGTTCCTAAAAGTTAGACCCATAAAGAAAGATCACACATTAGAGTTGGTACATTCATATGTATGGGGACCAGCTTAGGTATCTTCTATTGGTGGTTCCAATTATTATATCACTTTTATTAATGATTCAAATAGGAAAGTTTGGGTTTATTGTATTAAAATAAAATATGATGTATTTGACACTTTTAAGAAGTGGAAAGCCTTGGTTGAGAATGAAATAGGTCTCAATTTGAAATGTCTTAGATTAGATCATGGAGATGAGTATTATAATAATGCTTTATTTGATTATTTTTCTAACACTAGAATCCATAGGAAAAGGATGGTTCCAAGAACTCCAAAGTAGAATGGGGTATCTGAAAGGATGAACAAAACAATAATGAAACGTGCAAGGAGCATGAGGTTACATGAAGGGTTGCCTTTACAGTTTTGGGTAGAAGTAGTTAGCATGGTAGTATATCTAATTAACAGAGGACCTTTTATGCCTTTGGATGGAGGAATGCCTGAACAAGCTTGGTATGCTAAGAATGTTGATTATTCTTTTCTTAGAGTATTTGGATGTGAGGCTTTTGCCCTCATCAAGAAAGAAGATAGGACCAATTTAGAGGCTAAATCAAATAAATGCACCTTTTTAGGATATGGTGAGGATGACTTTGGTTTCTATTGATAGATAATTAAAGATAAGAAAATATTTTGGTCTAGAGATGTAGTCCTTAATGAAAAAGTCATGTATAAGGATCAGTTGCAGGAATAGGAATAGGAAGAGAAAGAGTACACAGTATTAGATGACATTACAAATGGAAAAGTATCTAATGAATTAGTTCAAGAACCTTCTACACAAAGACCCCAAACTCCTATGGTAAGAAGGTCTTCTAGGGTAATAAAAGAATTTGAATGTTTTTCTCCTTATTTGAATTATTTTTTACTCAATGACAATGGAGAACTCGAGTGTTATGAAGAATCAATGTAGGTAGATGCCAAGATGTAATGGGAACAAACCATAGATGAGGAGCATAGATCTCTCATGGAAAACCAAATGTGGGATTTGGTAAGGCTATCCAAGGGCAAGAGTACATTGCCAAAAAAGTGGATCTTTAGAATACAAGAAGAGCATGAAGGGAGAAAAAGTTATAAATCCAAGATGGTGGTCAAGGGGTTTTCATAAAAATTAGGTATTGATTTTGATGAGATTTTCTCTCCTATTGTAAAAATGACTTCTATTAGAACTTTTCTTAGTTTAGTCACAGTTGAGGATTTACACTTAGAACAGTTAGATGTGAAAACTGCTTTTCTTCATGGTGATTTAGATGAAGAGTTATATATGAAGTAGCCATAGGGATATGAGGTCAAAGGAAAGGAGAACTGTGTCAAGACTAAACAAGAGCTTGTATGGCCTGACAAAAGCTCCATGACAATGTTATAATAAATTTGATTATTTTATGTTAGAAAAAGAATATAAAAGGTGTAATTCTAACCATTGCATGCAAGTCAAACATTTTGATGATGATTTTTTTATTGTTTTATGGTTGTATGTGGATGACATGTTAGTTTTAAGAAAGAACATACAGCACATTCATATGCTCAAGAAATAGTTTAGTGACTCCTTTTCTATGAAATATTTGGGTGTAGCAAAGCAAATCCTTGGTATGAGGATTACTCATGACAGGAAGGAGAGGAAGGTGTTTTTATCCCAATCTAAGTATGTGAATAAAGTCTTGGAAAGGTTTAACATGTTAGATGCTAAATCTGTTGGTACTCCTTTGGCAAGCCACTTTAGATTATCAAAGGAGCAATGTCCCAAGATGGAAGCTAAAAAGCTTAAGATGTCTATAGTACCTTACTCATCAGTATTTGGTATCTTTATGTATTTCATTTTTTGTACTAGCTTGGATATTGACCAAGAAGTGGGAGTTGTGAGTAGGTATATGAGTGATCCAAGTTATGAGCATTGGCAAACAATGAAATGGATTGTTTGGTATTTGAGAGGAACCATGGATTTTGCATTACATTATGGTAGATCAAATACCACTTTACACGGTTATGTAGACTCAGATATGGTAGGGGATATTGATAGCAAGAGAAGTAAAATAGGTTATATATTTACTATTGGAGATACAATGGTCAGTTGGATTTCTAGGATACAAAAGGTTGTGGATTTATCAACCATAGAGGTAGAGTATGTTGCTACTACAGAGGATAACGAGGATAAGATTTGGTTATAGGAGTTGTTTTAAGAATTAGGGCATGAGGAGGAAGTTAGGAGACTACACAGTGATAGTCATAGTATTATACTTTTGGCCAAGAACTCCACTTTCTACTCAAGGATGAAACACATTCAGTTACATTATCACTTCATCAAGACAGCTTTGGAGGAGAACTTGGTGAAGCTGGAGAAGATTCATACCAGCCAAAATCATGTGGATATGATGATCAATGAGGTCAAATTTAATAAATTGAGACTATTTTTAGATTTGGTTGGCCTTAGTAGTCATGGAGCAGTGATATATTCTGTTCAGGAGAAATGGTCTCCAAGTGCGAGATTGTTGAGTGTGGATCCCTTTGCGGATATCACATGACCATGATGGTACAATTTGGGGGATTAGAGAGCTCCAAACATATGAGAATCACATTTTAAATTTACTCCTCATGTGTGTGAATATTATTAAGTGCATATTTAATAATTTTCATGTTGATTTCTGTGTTTTTTGGAAGTGGGATTGATTTCCTTGTTTTAGGGAAGCAATAGAAAAATATTTAATTTCCATAGGAGGAAAAAATTATTAAATGATATATTTAATAATTTTTATGATTTATTATGGGATAAAATTATTAAATTTTCTATTTAATAATTTTTATGATGTATTATGGGAGTGGGATGGACTTTCTCATTTCGAGGAGTTGGTTGTTATCACTTTCTCACTAGAAGTTGTGTCTTTTAGAGAGGAATGTCATGTTTCTTCTCAAGGGTATTTTGGATATGCATGGTTAAGTGGCATATGGCATGTTTCCTAGGTGGATAAGGCCTACCTTGATGAGGATGGTGAGTTTTTCCTTGGGAGATGGATTTCTACATCATTTTTTATATATACAGGGTGTGGTGTGACCTTTTAGTGGTTGTTGATGATTTTATATACAGGTGTGGATTTTGAGAGATAGATTCAAAGTGTAGGTATTTTGAAAATTTCAAGTGTTCATTTATAGGGTGTGGTATAATAGCTTGTGAGATATAGTAAAGTGTAGGTGCAAGTGAAAGTGCAACTTTTTGTGCAACATTTTTTATAGGAGATTTTTCTATCTTTGTGAGAGTTCATTGTAATCTTATTTTAGATTACTATTTTATTTGAGGACTTTCTTGGTGGATGTAGGGCACATTGAGTGAACCATGGTATATATGTGTTATGGTTTTTTCTTTTTTCTTTTTTTTTATCCATTTAGCAAACATTAACTATGATTTGAGGAATTGATTCCATGGTGCATTTGGTGCATAGTTAAATCTTATTTTACACATTTAATTCTAGTTTATATGTTTTAAATTAAATATTTTATGGTGGATTAAATCTGATTTGAATTCACTTAATTCTTAAAAATTATCAAAGAATGTCTTACAACATTTGTTACAAGGTTATTAGTATCATTAGGTGGATCAAATTCATCCTACTTAAGAGAACTTAAATAAATAGTCTAACCCAATGACTTTACCATTGTAGGATAATTTACATCCTTTCCAACTATTCTATAAATGGATCGACTCTCCTAGTAGAGGATACCATGAAAGTCAACATCAGGTCTCTAGATGACCTGAAGTGGATATATTTAGGAGCATCCCTCACTAAGGAAGAACGTGAAGTTTTGCAGTCCTTTTGAGAGAATTTGTTGATAAATTTGAATGATCCTATTCAAACATGCCAAGTTTGGAACCCATTTTGGTTGTACACCACCTCATTATGTATCCTAATGCCAAACTTGTAAAGTAGAAAATATGTAAGATGCATCCTCGTATTATTGTGTTAGTTAAGAAAGAGTTGGAAAAACTCTTGAAATCGAGATGCATTAGACTAATCGACTATTTAGAGTGGATCTCAAACATTGTTCCTATCATTAAAAATCTAGAAGGGTCAGAATCTACACTAATTTTAGAGACATCAACAATGCCTACCTAAAGGTTGACTTTCCTCTATAGAATAGTGACATGATATTTTATTCCATAGCTAGCTATGAAATGCTTTCCCTTATAGATTATCTTTTTAGTATATACTCAGATTAGGATTGCACCAAAATACCAACACAAAACAATGTTCACCTCTTTGGGGAATGTTTACTATTAGGTTATGTCATTCAACCTCAAAAATATTGGGTCTATATAACAAAGAGATATGACTATTATATTCCATGACATAATGCATGATATTGTTTAAGACTATGTTGATGACATATTGGGTCAATATAAGACCCGTGTAGATCATCCAAATGTACTAATAAGGATATTTAAAAAACTTCATGAGTATAAATTTTGACTTAATCCCAATAAGTGCATCTTCAATGTCACTTTAGGCAACTTATTAGGCTTTATTATCTCCTGTTAAGGCATTGAAGTTGATCTTTCTAAGGTAAAATCCATTACCAAGTTGCCACAACCTTCCAATTTGAAGTAGATTTAAAGTTTGTAGGGAAAAATCCATTCTATCAAATTCTTTATTTCATAGTTATCCAATAAATTCCACCCCTTCACTCATTTATTTAAAAAAGGTATTACATTTATTTGGGATACAAAATGTCAAAAAGCCTTTTAGAGCCTAAAGGAATGCCTAGCCAACCCACCTGTTATATTACCACTAATGCCAAGAAGGCCATTTCTACTGTACCTATCTGCCACTGACAAAGCCTTGGGGGCATTTTTAGCTTAGCATGATGAAAATAGGAAAAAACACATTGTGTAATATCTAAACCATAAATTGGTAGTGTATGAACATAACTATACACCAATAGAAAAAGATTATTTATTTATGGTCTTTGTAGCCTAGAAATTACATCATTAAATGCTTAATAACAAGACCAAAGTATATCCACTCAAATATATACTATCTAAAACAAATTTACAGGACCACATGGCTAAGTGGATCATGTTTCTAATTTAATTTGAGATTGAGTATGTCAATTAAAAGGCTATAAAGAGACAAGTACTTGTAGGTCCGCTTGTTGAATCTCCCCTTTTAGATACTAAACCACTCACTTTTGCATTCCCAGATGAGTCCATCATGACCATCATAGAAACACCTCCTTAGGAGTAGCACTAGAAGCTTTATTTTGATGGTTCATTCACATCTCATAGATTAGGAACAAGCCTATTATTTATTATACTATAAGGGGATCTCATTCCTAAATCATTTTGTATTAGCTTTTCTTGTACTAATAACATGGTTGAATACAAATCACTTTTTTTAGAGCTTCATCAAGTAGTACAATGGAACATTTAGCATCTCATGGTTCATGGTGATTCTCAGCTAATTATCATTCAAGGTACAAATTAGTTCTAGACTAAAGATGATAAGTTGGTACCATACAAGACCATGGTGGACATTCTCAAGTAGCAAACTTCCATATTTAGTTTTAATTACTTGTTGAACATCTTTGAGCACCTACTCATTAACCTTTGACCATTGAAATGATTTGTGACATTGTTGGTCCTAGTTTTATTTGGTATTCAAACCTATATAACTACCTTCATGACCAAATCCTTCCACTTGACCTTTCATGTAAACAACAAAATATTTTACACACCAAGCCTCTTGATATATCCTAATGCCCAACCCTTTATCATAGAAGCTTTGATGAAACTTTTCTTTGTTTTTTGAACTCAACAAAAGCTACATTAACATTATAGTAAGTTCATAAAGAAGTTTTTGGAGCCCACACTAATGGGTTCATCCTTGCCAAAAAGCTCCTACATACTGGTTATTATTGGCCAACCATGGAAGTAGATGCAATTGTTTATGTGAAAATATGTAACAAATATTAGAGACATGAAAATATGATTCATGCTCTGGAAAGAATGCTCAAATTGATGTTTACACCATCATCATTTTCAACATGGAGACTCGATCTTGTTGGGAAGATTAACCCAACCTCATTTGATGGTCATAAACACATCCTCACTACCACCGAATATTTCACTAAGTAAGTTGAAGTTATACCCCTCACTTACATGATCAAAAAAAATCCAAATTCATCTTCAACCATCTCATATTTTTCTATGGTATCCCATCCATCATTATATCTGATAATGGAAGATTATTTAAGAACAAGGATGTCAAATCACTCTATACCAAATTCAACATCACCTAATATTTTTCCAATACATATTACCCACAAGTTAATGACCAATTTGACTCATATAATAAAATCATTTTCAATATTATTAATAATATTATCAATGATGCAATCCATGATTAGCACTTGTAGATCTTCTTCTCTACCCTCTAGGCATATCATACCAATTACCATACTCCAACATGAGCCATGCCACATTCCCTTGTCTATGAAATTGATGTCATTCTTCTCATTGAGGTTGATTTTCCTTCTCTACATATCTCATTAAAATGCATCCTAGATGATAAGGATTATAGAGTACCTCACCTGCAAGAGTTAGAGTTACTAGATGTAAAATACATGGTTGTTGTAAATAGTCTTCAAGAATATTAGAACTAGTTATGTGGTCAGTATAATTGGGGTGTTAAGGATAGAGAGTTTGAGCTTGGTGATCTTGTCTTTAAGGAAAACAAGAAGAACACCATGGTCAATAAAAATAAGAAAGGCAAGTTCAAGTCTAATTGGATAGGTCCTTATGTCATTATTGTTAATTATGGATCTGGAACACATAGGATCACTACACTAGATGGAGATGAACTTGATGATCCCATGAACATAATACATTTCAAGCATTTTTTTGATTGAGAGACCCAAGATATTATTTGAGTATCATTTAAGTCATTTATCATTTAAGTCATACCATAATATCACCTTCTTTGTATTATACCATATATTGTTCCTTCCATACTTTCCCTATTGACCAAAATTGTTTTACCTTCCCACCCTACCCTTTCTAACCCTAGTTATAATCCATTGATTTTTCAAGCACCTTCACCAATTGGGTTAAAATAAAGTTTTATAAGTTGATTCAATATTTCACAAAGAGACAATATCTTGGGCTAGTATGATAGTGGTTTGGTAATTGCATTCTTCATTGTTGTCATGTTTCATTTCATTCCTAATGCTACTAATTATAATCATATTTAGTTAAATTAGTGTCATTGATCTATGTCATTATTTCCTAATTATAACCACCTATGGTAAAATTATGACCAATACCTTTACCATACATTGACACATCACCTTGCCATTTATGTTCTATATTTTTCCATTTTCCTAATTCACAAACGTGTTGCTACCTAGTCAAACTCCCCCATTGTATGATGTAATTATAGTGACTTGAGGTCCATCAAGACTATATAGGTAGTTCTTGATTTATATTGAGTTCAGCTCAGTCACCTTTTATCACACTCATTATTTTGTGAGAAATTCAAGTTTTAACACTCTTGTCATTTTGTGAGTTACCTAATCCATGCTCTCACCATTTTGAAAGTTAGACCATTCTGTATCTCATAATTCTTGATCAAGTTGAGATGCTTCCAAAATTCTAAAAATATTTGAAAAAACTAAAAAATCACAAAATCATGAAAACTGGCTTAGAATTTTCATGTGAGATACAAAGCTATCAATTTTTTTAGATGGGCCATCTTATTTATTTAGTTCATTTCTAGGCCATCTTAGTCTTTTTCCTCCCATTTATGGGAGAACTACTACATCTTAAGGTCCACACGGACTATGTAAGTTTCACTTAGATACATGGGGTATCTTGAGTTAGCTTGGTCACACATCACTTTCTTTTTTAACCACTTTTTTGCCTTAAGGATAATGGGACTCCTAAACTTTTTCACAAGTAACCACTTAACTTGTAGTTTCCCTATCCTTATTGGCTTTAGCCATACATTCTTATCTTTTTGTGAGTTTATATGGTGAGCATTGTGTATTAGACTTTGATATACTAATGACCACTTGGTTTTATATTATGCTCTCACCATTTTTCAAGCAACCATCTCCAATGCTCTCACCTTATGCAAGTTATTTATGCTCTCACCATTTTGTGAGATCATTCTCCTTCTCAGACTTGGACATGGTAAACATTATGAACCCATTTCATATGTGAGCACTTGTCTATTGACTTTTAGAGTGGTTTTAGTCTAAACCATACCCTTGCACTTGCATGATTTTTTTTTGTTACCATTTTCATGAGTGTGAAACATCATCTCCTCTTTCTCATGCACTTGTCATTTTGAAAGATCATTCCCATATTCCTCTGCACATTAATCATGTTTTCTTATCATCAATGTTATTCTATCCTATATCCTGGGATAACTAATTTAGCCTAAAGTTCATGTTGGAACTTGCATCTATGGAACTATGTAGGCATCTCTACTTGCCTAGTGCATATGGAGTCAAGTCGGCTACCCTTCCTTTTCTTCTATTTACCCCATCTTGTTTATTTATTTTGTTTTCTTATATAGCTTAGGTTCAATGTTTGTCATCTTATTTAAGTGTCATTGTTCCCTATAGCCCAAGGGAAACATCATTAGTTTTTTGTTCTTGTGTTGTTATACCTATGTCATTGTTGTCTAGCTTAGGGGTCACCTTGTCACCAAGAGTCACACGTCTATTATACATGCATGAAAAATTTATTTTCTATTTTCACTACCATTGTAATTAACCATTGTTTGTGTTTTGACTTTATTTGTTTAACATACTTTGTTTATTGCATTTTTCTTTGGTTTGGATTGGTTATTTCTTTTGTTTGTATTATTTTATTTTGTATGTAGCCATTTTTATTTACTAGTGTTTTGTTGTGAATTTTTTTATTTTTGTTGGTGTTTTATTTTATGTTTGTTTATTTTTATTGGTGTTATGTTGTGGGTTTATTTTGTTTGTTTATTTGTTAGTTAGTTTGTTTGTTTTTTTTATTTTCCATGTTTGCTCTTCATTTGCATTTTTATTTCTCATTTAATGTAGAATTCTTACATTTTATTTCCATTTAAGTCTTGATTATCCATATATTATACTTAATTTGTGAATTAATGTACATTACTCCACTTATTTTATTACAATATATTCACTTGGGATATGATTATTTATATATTATGCCTACATGATTAGTACTTGCATTTAAACTAAGTTTCTATGCATTAGATACACATTGTTATTATAATTGTCTATAACTATGATATATAATATCCTAAGCTACAATAAAAATTAGTTCAGTGGATCTTACAAGTAATGGTGCCACAGTACTCCTTGTTCATGCCTAACAAAATCTTGAATATTACCCAAATATAGAGTAATTAAATCACAAATGATTTTTAAATCCCTGCTAGTTAGGGCATGCATATCCATACTAGTAGATATCCCAAATTCATGCCTATCCTTCGTATTGGATTAATCTTACTCCATGACTCTAGATTTAGTACATAAGCCCCCTTTTATTGATTTTCCCTACTGGTGAAAAGATGAATTGTATCCGCTTCCCTCCAACCTGTTAGGGGCCAACCATTATGCCAATGATTATAACCACCTTTGGATAAATCATTGTGTTTTGATTTATCTATCCTTATAGGAAAAAAATTTATGCCAATGATTATAACCACCTTTATATAAATCATTATCTCCATCTACCCTATTGGGTCATCTAATTATGTTGGTGATTATAACTACATTTAGGCATATCATCTTTTTTATCTACCCTATTAGGTCATATCATTATGCCACTGAATATAATTGCCTTTGGAAAAATCAATATATCCACCCTCTTTACCTATAGATCACATTATTTCCTTATGTTGGATGGAATTTTTGCTGACCTTATTTGCTACCCACTCCCTCGAAGGGACATCCATTGCTCATCCATCACCTTTTAGGGCATTAGGCATTAATGAATATTTTATTATTTGAGAAGACATTACTTTTCTCATATCTTTAAATGCCTTCCTAAACAAGGGAAAATTGTAAACACTTCATTTTGGCCACAACTAGCTTTCAACCTAACTTCAGATTGATTTCTACCAAATAATGCAAATTAAGCCTAGGAATCATTAAATGTCCCAATTTCATCCACACATCAGACATTAGTGATCAAAATCATGTTGAGGCATCCATATTTGGGGTATTATCATACATTCAACAATAACCTCTCATGGATTCATCTCCAGTCAACTTGGGACCTAGAAAATTGACAATTTAGCCTTTAGACACATTAAGTATATCACTTGAACAGTTCCTAAAGTGAAAAAATCCTAAGCAAAATAAATTAGCTAAGAAAATCAAATCAAATGCTTAAGTGAAATTTCCATGTGTAATTAGTGAAAATGAAATTTATAAAAAAGAAAATTTTAATAAAAATGAGGTCATGATGATGTCATTATCCTTAAAGTTAAGGAATTGAAAAGATTTTCTCTAAAGCCTTTAATTCAGAAATGGAGAGCCATGCTTAATAAATGAGATATATGTACTGAATATTAATTGTTTTTTCCCTCCTTAACTCAAATAGGGTTATTTCTAACTCAACCATAGTTAACTCTAACCTAACTATACTTGGGTTAGATTTAATTAAAAGGCTATAAATACAAGGCCTCCCCCATTGTTCAACAAACTTATTTTGTGTAAATTTATTATGCTAAAATACCTTCAATAATCTCCTTTGGTATAGTTTTATTATGCCCATTTTTTAATCCAATCCAATCCAAGCCTAATATTACCAAGGTGACAAAGAGAGGTGATGCAAGAAGCTCCATTACTAAAGATTCTTTGATCACACAACTGAGCACATCAATTTGTGGTGAACATATAACTCTTTCTCTCAAGGAAAGTAAATATTGTTTGTTTTGTCTTCATTTTATAGTTACTTGTGTTGGAAATATTATCATTTATGTTAAAGGTCTATCATTCATGATAAATTCCCCATAGTATTTATTATCTAAAGGTGGTTTTAATGTTCATATTTTGGGTAAAATGTGTTGATATTTATTTAATATTAAAAAACATATTTTTGGTTGCATAAAATTCAAAAGAGGGCCCATGGATAAGTCAAAGAGTCATGGGGTAAATACAAAAGACAAATGGGATGCATTTTCGCATGAAGAGTCATCTTGAGGAATTCTAAGAGTTACCAAGTGAAGACAAAAAAGGAAGGGTGAAATTTCTCATGAAGGGACACTTTGAGGAATTCTAAAGGTCACTAAGATAAAGACAAAAGGGGAAAGGATGCATTTTCTGATGAAGGGCCACCGTGTGACTTTTCAAATGCAAGGAGTCAAAAGGTCATGCAATTTTGGTGCCATTTTCCATGAGGAGTGAATGGTTACAAAGGGTGAATGCCAAAGGTCATTTGAAAATCTATAAGTAAAGGCTTGAGAAACTATTTGTAATATGCAAGAGAGTGCATGGTTTGTAATTATTTTATATAATAAAAGATGAGAGAATAGAAAGAGATATTGTAGAGTTCTATAATTTGTTAAGAAAGCAACATTGAGAGATAGTTGGGTTTTATACACAAGAGGGGTTGGTGCTCCTACAAGTTGGTTCTCATTCATATACTTGAGATTGTTCTTTGTGGTTTTTCCCACATTGGGTTTCCACATAAAAATCTGGTCTCTCTCTCTCTCTCTCTCTCTCTCTCTCTCTCTCTCTCTCTCTCTTGTGTGGTGCTTATTATTGTTTCAATTTTATTTCATATCTTGAATGTATGGTGAAATGGAATTTGATTAAGTGAAATTTTATAATATATATGATATACTGATTCAACCCCCCCCCCCACTCTTAGTATATCCCATGCTTAACAACTTATATTTTTCTCTAGCTCCTTGAGTGTCTAGGCTAGAGTTGTAAACTTTATTAATGTGTTTTTTATTGATTTTGATCATAATAACATGATATTTATCTCCCCTCTTGGATTCCTATTGATCATAAAACCAAGTGAACCACGTGTGTAAGTATCCTTGATTTACACTTACAAAACACACTCACGGTTAGATATCTAACCATCAAAGATAAGTATCATGGTCTCTTTGATATTTTTCATATTTAGCACATACCCTAACCAAATCATAAGAATCGATTATCAATCATTTACATTTAGATGTATGCTTAAGTGCCATATATATTGATCTAAATTATATTTAAAATTTTATCCTTTTTATATTAAAATATCCCATTAATCAAAATTAGGGTAAAACATATTGGTCAAACTATACACATAGTAAACAGTGAAAAACTCTAGTTTTTCTCTTAGGGTTTAATCTTCATAGGTTTTCACATTTTAAACTAGGGTCTTATTTTAGACCAACTCCCTCATGCTCCTTTTGATTGTAGGTCTTATCATTATATTTGGTATTCATATGTTTTATATGAACTATATACCTAAAATCCCTCAACAACCTACCCATTATGCTATGGTTTCTTATACTATTCTTCCCACCTCTCCTCAAGGTGGTGCTATAAATTTTCCCTTTATGGATGTTTATGTTGATACTCTCTCAAAATATAAGGTATATTCCAAGGATATCTATGATATGAATAACACTACATCTGACATGAATTTGCAAATACATTTACAATTTCTAAAATATATATCAAAGACTTAACATTAAATTTTCAAACACTTTGTAACCAAATTTATAGTCAAACCAATTTGACTAAATATGGTTTTTGATTAAATATTTTTTAAAGTGAGGATACATAGGACAAGGATTAGGGAAACATACACAAGGAATTATTAACCCCATCCAAGAATATAATCATAAAATATAATAATGTCTCAGTCATACATAAATATCAATAGAATAAGATCATAAATAATTTACTCCTATAAATACGCTCAATTATCTACAATATTACTTTACTTAGGATGTGTCCACCAAAAGAGAGTTATAAAATATTGCAGGTATCAAGTACATTAACTATTAATTCAGGTTTTGATATCATAATCAATCATCAAACAAGTTATTATCAATCCTAAATAAACTAAAAAAAAAATTGAAACATATCATTATTTCATGCATTAGAAATTGATATGCAATAATTAAATATAGAAGCTCACATCATTGCCAAATTAGATCAAGGACTATGGACCCCACTTGGCGCAATATCAATGGAAGTAAAAATTGTACTAAAGAAGGTAATTTTATTATTTCAATTCATGCTTCATGGTACACATTACAACCTATTATTGGGCAAACCTTGGATACATATAATGAACACAATACCATTGACATTACATATATGTGTTACATTTACACATGGGAAACACCTATATACATATTATGAAGAAAAGGATCCTTTCAAATACCATGATCCATCACTACCTACAATTGTATAAAAAAACCAAATCATCACAAGATCTACTACGTAACCTAACAAAATAGCTCCACTAAAAAATTCAATTCTCATAATTACCATCAACTCCTCAGCTGATACTAAAGAGATTACTTGAATGTAATATTATCTCAATTTTACCTTTACATTGGATTGATCTGAATACACCCATACCAAATAGTTATTATGGTATAGCATATTTTGAGTATCATTAGATTATAGGGCATTCAAAAAACACGTGTTATAAATTGAGACACAAAATACAAGATCTCAATGATACAATTAGTATTAAAATTGGGACACCTTCAAGAAAACTATGGTCACAAGTAGATAATCTATAATTCAAAACATATCAGGATCACTAAGAATAAATAATATATCCATGAGAAACTCAACATACTACCAATAAACAATAGCATAAAACACACACTCAAATTGTAAATCCAAATGCATAATATGATATATATCAAGAGGCATAAAAAATGACAGATACATTGGGCCATTACTACCATTAGATACAAGACATCCACATGAACTATTTTAGTCACTAATGACATTTTTTTTAATAGGTAAATGAGGGTTGGTGGGTCCCTCACCCTTCATTAAATAGAATGAAGTTATAACAAACCTTAGCCACTTTAGATCGAAATACACAACATGTCAATAAGTGGAAAAAGTCCACATAACTAAAAATAAATATAAATAAAAAAGGCCAACATCCCAAAGGGAAACTAAATAGACCCACGGAAAAAAATTGACCACCTAGGAGATAAATATCACAAGCCATAACACCCAAAAAACTAACCTAAATCATCTCCAATTAGTTGTACCACCCTACCTATATTAGGCCATAGCCACCATCACTAAAAACCTTATGTCCCTCACCCACCCTTTCCAATATGATATTGAAGTGTCATGGAGGATGATTCATGGACAATGTGCCCTTTTTTATTCTTCCTCACTACTATCTAGTCCTTTGAGTCCCTTGAGACTTGGCCAAAAGGTGTGATAAGTTTTATTACTTTGGAATGTTGGGAACAACCAAAAATAACTCCACTTTTGGCTAAAATAATTATTTAATCCACTAAAGCACCATTAGCCTCAATAATATTTACCTCAGAATAACTTGGAGAAGGTACTAAAATTGCATCATGAGTCATATGAGCCTTATGTTAGACTCTAGTAAAGTGTCTGCCACTTCACTCATGGGTGTATTGGGAGTATTGGTAGAAGATATTGTAGTAATATTAAGAAGAGAATCCCTACACCATTAAGATTCCACCTTATGATTTTAATTATGACAATTCATTACCAAATATCCTATTTCAAATCACCTATAGCACCAAAAAGGTAACCCCTCATAATTTAAGGTTTGGAGCCAACAACAATCCTTGAATTTTAAATTAGTAGAAGTTAAAAGATCAAGATAAATATCCATGCATACTAGGATACAATAAAATGTGGTGTGATCAAAATGTGTATTAGAACTTTCCACTATCAATAGCTCACCCAAGGCACTACCAATATTCTAAAGGTAAAAATCAAACCAAAACTAGAAAGGAAGATAGGGAAACCAAACCCAAATGGACATGGTATTGAGATTTTTTTAAAGAGGGTTGAAATAAGGGATCCAAGGCTTCATGAATAAAATATTTTTCTCCTATATCCAAATCTTATATTGGAAAACCTTATTTTAGCCTTCAAGGTGATCAATAACAAAAATGAAAAAAACCTAACATAGGGGTAAATATCCAACCTATCCTTTATTAATGACCACTAAGAATCAGAGATCCACTTATGGGGAGTAGAGAGGCTTTGATAGAATCAAACAAATATACGAATAACTCCCTTGGCTATGAACCAATCCTTATTTTTTACCACCTCCTCAAGTGCCTTATAACCAAAAGAAATTAAAGGGTTGGTTTTTCCTACCCCTAGGGGATACACTATCATTTTATTTGTACTTGCTAGCTGGGATATTTATTTATCAAATAATTTTATACCCTTATCAACCTCCACATTCCCTCTTTAGTCTACCAAACTTAGGATTTCACTAGAAGATTCAAAACATAATTCAATCCATCATTTGAGTCCACAGAATGCCCTATCACTCTTGGTGCTTTATTTATTTCTTGTATATGCACCTTATTAAAATATACCACTTCTTTCTATACACCTAAACCTTTTGAGTTAAAACCTATGTCTTTCCTTCCTTTGATTGGCCTTTGGTCAGCGATCCACTTGTCGTTCCCCCTACCATATATAAAACTTATGTTCCACAATTTGTTACCTCCCTCACTAGTTCTCCAACCACCTTTCTTGAGAAAATTATGAATGGGTTCAAAACCCTAATGTCAATTATATCATAATCCATCATATTCCCCACCCTTTTCATATAGGAGTGACAAATATTATTACACATAATTTTTTTTAATCATTTGTTGGACTATCCTCAGCTACCCTTATATCTTGTATATACATCCTCACATTAACCATTATTTTAACCTTTGGATTTTTATTCATTTGAATATTATGCCCTTCATGGTCATCTTGATATAAATAATTAAAAATGTGATCTTATATTATTGTATCTTTCATGGTATCCCTTGTAATTACAATTTATATAAAAATGAACTATTTTCCCTCATCGTCATTTCAAGTAATATAAGTCATAATCAAATCTTAGTACTATTTCCACTTATCAAATCCAACACAAGGCATTTTTCACAATAATTCCCATTTTCAAGAAAACATAGCCTTAAATATCTACATAAATCTAATAATTTCCATATAAATATAATATCTAGATCAACACCATCTCAAGACAAATATGTTTATATTGGACATTACATGCACATAGATGATTATAGAAATTACAGCATATTAAACAAGGTTTTAACTTATTCTTCTATGTTCCCCATCAACCTACCACATATATTTGATCCATGATAATAATGGGGGGAAATGACTTACACCCACTCCTTCCACATAGGCCATGTTATCACATCTAATGCACACTATACCTTGACACATGTTGTTGATTGCTCATATCCCTCTCATTATTCTATTTTAAAAACCATTTTCCACTTGGCCTCACTTTTCAAGTTTCAAATATTCCAAAATGACAAAAAACATCAATTAATCAAAAAATATAAAAACATTTAAATATTCAAAAAATACACAATTGGGGAATTAGAATGACATGATTGTTAGTTTATACTTTTATATATGTTATTTATCACATATTTTGGTAAATGTCATATTATTTACATACACATATGCATTTCATGGTATATAAGTGTTATTTAGGACATACGGATTACACATGGACATATATATGTCAGTTTTCCATCTAACTAGTGGTCACATTTGCGGCATCATGTTCCACTTGTTTCACTATTATAGGTTATGTCTTTCTATGACCTTTGTACATTTTAAGCCACCTATATTTCTTCCATGTGCCTTTAAGTTACCAATCTATTACATAATGACACACGATATGCCATTTTAATTCGATGTCACATTAATACATATGGATCGTGTAGACTAGTCTCTTGTTTTATGATTCATTGATGTTGTTATTCTTTTACATGATAGATTACTTTGTGAATGACTTTTATGTGTGGCCATCAGCTTTATTTAATGCAACATTATTTATTTCCCTTATTTGTGACATTTTTTATGTACATCTGGGTGTGGCCTTTCACCTTGATTATTTTAACATCTTTATGTCCCTTGTATGCAACCCTATGGCCTATGTGTAACAATTAACACTTGTTTTTTCTGAGTATGCCTACATTGATGGGTGACATGATCTATATCATGCACTATTACTATGTATTTTTATTCAAAGTTACTTTTAATTTCTATTTCATTGATACATTTATCTAGATGTGAGACTTACATGTCCTAAATTCCATATGTTACATACATGACTTGATTGTTACATACATTGCTACAATGAAATCTACTCCATATGATCAAATGCTATTACATAACATTGTATTTATACATGACATGATATATTTCATTCTTATTTTAAGATGAGTGACTTACAAGATACATCTCGCATCTCAAAAGTGGGGCATTATAGTTGGCTTATCTTAAATACATAAGCTTACACGAGTATAAAATCATAATAGAGTACAATTTTTTTATAGATTTAATTGATTTAGATGGTTTAGATATTATAATGTTTTAAATACATGATAGGCATTGACACATTGATACATAGTATAGGGGCATATTCATAATATTTTATATAAATATAATTTTAGACTTGCACATTCACATTACATTTGGGATATACATTCTCAAAATTAGCATACAAATTCAAGGGGTCTGATTCTAGTTCATGCATGTATATAATGAAATTATAGTTGAATGAAAAATGTTTGTCTTTCCATTTCAAAATCATCATATTTAGGATCATGATGTGGGTATGGACATGGTTCATTCTCTTTTGATCATGCTATATATTCTATATTCAACAAAACTACACAATCAAACTTATGCACTTGATGGAGGCATGATCATTGGTCATTACCCTATGATTATGTGTTTTTTACATGGTTTGAACTCGATCAAATTGGAATGAAAAATTACATTTGAATATAATTCATCGGTAGTGTTTGATTCATTTATGATCAAACCTTCCTAGTCGATTCTCTCTATCTTTTTCTACATAGTTATGTGGTTTATTACATTGTGTATTTTCCCCACATTCATGAGGGTTATGGTAATTCAACTTCTAAACCAAAGATCCTACATAATTTCAGGTCATTATCACCCCAAAATCTCCAATGCTTCAATGAGGAAGCATCATCTCTAATTATCTATGAAGGTAACATGGTTTTCACCAACACACATGTACTCTAACCCTTACTCTTTCAAATTTTAGATTTCACACATGGACATTGACTACCTAATTCTCATTTCAATTTTATATGGAGTAAAACTATAAATTTGTATCCATATCCCAAAAATATCAAAGAATGTTGTACACACTCGAGTATATTTTATCCATTTACTCTAGCGAATTCATTATTAGAATAAAATGGGGGCATTTTAGATATTAAAATCTGGTCTACAATACTTGACAATGAAAATCTTGACATACATTTGCCACACATGACTTAATCACCCAAACAAGGTCCTAATTAACCATCCTTTCACACTTGCATGTTATCTTATGAGTCAACCCTTTTGTTATGTTTTTATACACCTACAATAACCTCAGTATCCATTCCAAGCATGATAAAATCTTGCACATACATCTCTAGACTCTCAGAGTATGTCACATGTACATGGATAAATTTCAATGGTTACAGTGGTTATCTCCAATATAACAACCTACTATAATCAAAATCATCCTACTCCCAGTAATAACTATTTTATAAAATCAAACCCATCCTTAGGGTCAACCTATAAGTATAGTATTTTGGTGGCATGAGGAATTATTCAAATGGATCCCCATATAAATGCATCAAGTCTTAATTTTAAAAAAAATGGTATCTATGTGGCACTTAATTATTGCACATTTACACACTATTGCACATTAATAAGTTCTACCATAATCCTCCTAGTTTTTAAGCCGATCACTTGGAGCCATCATAATCCAAGTCTAAAGCATTCAAAGTCTAGGTCAAAGAAAACATTTTCAAGTACCAAATCCAATCATTAGTTATATACACATGGAAAAGGAAAATAATTACACAATCACATTAGGTGGGAGAACTATATGTGGCTTGATTTCTTTCCTTGAAGTACTAGATGCCTATATAATGTCCAATTATCAAATGGGGGTGATTGGGATCAGCTCAACTCATTACACTTCCCCAACTTTTCAAGTTTATATCCCTCACAAGCTCATCTAGGGTTTCAAGGCAGAGCCAAGATGATTTTTGGATGTGTATATGTCATCAGGGTTATAAATTAAAAACATTATGGATGAGCATATAGTTATTTTATTGCACTACACAAATCATTATGGACCTATGATACTAACCTAATCTTTCAAAATTGACCCATCATAGGCAACAAATCAATTCCTAAATTGATAACATCATAATCATGCTTAGCCCTACTTTTTACTTCAATAACATTGTCATGGTCACATAGCCAACTAGAAAAGCTAAATATCATAATGTCTTTATAATTTTCCATATTTGTCACATGCCTTGATTAAATCAAAAGAATCAATTATTAATCATTTACATTCATATGTATGTGTGAATGTCATTCCTATTGATATGAATTCTATTTTGAAGTTATACCTTATTTAGATTAATGTAATCTATTAATCCAAATTAGGGTAGATCAATACTAAGAGTCATGAGTTGTTAGGTGAAGGATCTCAAAGACCTAGATTTTATACTTTATGTTTTATCCCATTTTTTATTTTGCTAGATTTTATTTGAAATATATTATTTTTTATTTTATAGGGTAAAACACTTTTGAAACTAGAGATATGAATCGGGAAGTGAGGGTTTTGACAACTAGACCCACATCTAGGCACTACAAAGAAGGAAAGGATCCCCCTAACAACCAAGAACAACAAAGAGGGTTTGAAGGCTACCCTAACCTTTTACAAGAGAAGCAAAGGTACCCATAACTTTGGAGAGATGAGAGAACATGAGGATTTTAAGGATTTCCACAACTAGGGGCTTTGAGGATCCTATAACCTACAAGTATAGTAAAGAGGGTTTGAAGGCTCCCCCAACCTTTACCAAGTGAAGTAAAGATCCCTGGGATTAAGGTGAGATAAGAGAACATGAGGGTTTTAAGGATTCCCACAACTAGGGGTTTTAAGGGTCCCATAACCTATAGAACACAAAGATGAATTTAAACAGTGAATCTCAAAGGGAAATCTCCCTTCGTCATGTCTTATATGAGATCACTATAAACCAGAACGTCCACCAGAGAAGGTCTTATGCCAACAAGGTCTTTTGCACAACCTCCATATGGTATATTTATAGCAAATAGGTTTATTCTCCCACTAAGTTTCACAACCTGATGAAGCACAATAAGGAACAAGCTATAGAACATAAGTTCAAAAGGAAAATGAGGTATTTCACCTCTTGGGTCATTCACATGGCTTCCCCACAGATAAGTCACAACAAGTGGGATGATCCTCCCACTAAGATCCATAATAATTGAAAATCATAGCAAGAAACATGAGGGTTTTAAGGTACCCACAATCAGGGTTTTAAGGGTCCCATAACCTTGAGAACACAAAGGTACTTTGAAATAGTGAAAATGAGGACACTACCAGATAGAATACCTTCTAGAGAATAAGGTCTTATGCCACTCGAATCATCCATCCAATCACAGCACAACTAACTCATAGTGAGTGGGTTTTTTCTGCCACTAAGTTTCAAAAAATTTACAGAGCATAACACAACCTCAAAAAAAGCTTCATCCATAATCAGACTAAGCCCGTGAGACCCCATAGCTTGATAGAAACATGGGTGGACTCTTCTAACATCCACCCTTGAATATCAAAAGGAGGCAATTGAAAAGTTGAGTCCTCTTCATTCCCAAAAAATGTAAACAGAGATTACTATTTTCCAAGTGAATGAGAAGGGTTAAATCACGGATTCCTCTAATATCCATGCCGCTTAAATAACTAGGGGAGTGAGTTTCTCTAATACCCATCTTACCCTAAAATAAACACTTGAGGTGGGATCTTCCATCAACCACCCAGTTCAAGGATCACAAAGAAACAACCATGTTGAAAGAGATCAACAAACTAGAGGAGAGCTAATTGCCTCCCTTTTTATGAAATTAATCAAGCCCAAACAAAACACAAGGATAAATCCCACTGGATGGGTTGACCCCATCATCACACCCCCAGCCAAACATCAAGGTAACATAAGGGGGAAGGGACTTACCAAAACTAGAAAATGATGTGCAGCACAGGTCATCAATAGAACTCCATTCAGTTTGGTGTGAGGCACAAGTGATGTAGATCCTCCAAAGCAAACATATAGGTAGTGTAGCTTCATAAATTTCACCAAAGATCTCACCAGATGGTTGAAAACATATTACCCAACCATTGCTATCTCTAATCTGATAGAGGGGTAAATGAAAGACGTCATGCATTCCTAGGCTCTATTCGTAGCCAATGACATAGGAGAGAGTACTTCTGGAACCTCTTTATTATATACTCAAGGCCAAAACACTACCATTGACCCAAGGGTAGATGTTGTTGAATACCTCCTAGTCTATAACACTACCTCCAAGCCACGTCGGGATCTGCATTATGGATGTTGAAATTGGAAAATGGCATTACCACCTTGTATTCCTATCTCTTGACCCCCACACTCCTATGCATCGTCATCTTCATCTTCTCCATCTCTACCCTCCTCACCTAAACCTTCTCACCCATTTCCTAGTTTTGAAAATCCTCCCCCATTACCAGGATATTAGTTAATTCTTATTATTATCGCAGTGTTATTAACTCATTATAGTTAATAGTGGATGATAATAAATTTAATTAAAATAAATCAAATGTCAATTTATAATTTATCTAAACATCTTTTATGGAAATAATCTATATATCACTAAGATAATAATTCTTGTTAAATTAGTTTTAAGGTGTAAATATTAATAAAGAATACACACAATAAAGATTAAAGTATAACAAATATGATAAATGGCATATGAGGTCATATTGAGATAAATTTAATAAAAAAATTATTTTTTCCTAATTATAATATAAATAAATTTATTTTAAAATAAAAATTAAATTGCTTTTGAAAATTATAGTTCACAATTTAAATCTTTGAAAAAAAAAATTATTATTTGAATTATTTGTATCTCCATTTGTATATTGCATTATTTGAACAATTTTTTAAAAAGTTATGAATTTTCTAAAAATTAAAAAAAATTAATTGTTGAGTATCTTGTGCCAATTATAATAAAATATATATTATTACCCAAAAAATTACAAACTTAAATTATATAAATTAAAAAAAGTTGTTTTTATTAATTACTATAAAGTTAGCTGAAAGGCTTTAAAAAGTGCCTCAATTAATATACCTACCACCTTATGTATAAACAAATCTATTGTTATAAAAATGTAACAAATTTTAAAATATATATGTTTTATTTTATTTACTTTTAAAATTTACCTCTTCGTTTTTAACTTTTGATTTTTAATGTATTTATCAATGTAATTCAAATTTAAAGAAACTCTATTCTAAGAAGACAATTTTTTTTAACTCATTAATAATGGGCCAAAAAACTTCATTTAAGTTTTCTATATCTCTTAATTATAATGGTTTTTTTTTAATTTGTATTTTATATAATAATTTTTATTACATATATTTTTAACATTTTAATATAAATGGAATGTTTGGTTTTGCATGAGTGTTCTACCAATATTTACCTTTATTTCTTCCTTAGTCTAATATCTCCAATGTGATCTTTGATCTTATTATGGATGGAACATCTTATTCTACTAATATGATAGATTTCATAAAAGCATTCAATTTTTTAAATGTCATTTTTTAACCAAAGATCTATTTAGTCTTTAATCGATTTCAATGAAATCTCAATTGGTTTTTGGGTAATAAAGTGGTTTTGAGGTTATGCTTTCTAAACATTATATAGATTATGTTGGACACCCCTTCAATGACAATTAAAAACACTATTAGACATGTTGTGGAGGAATTTCACGTTTTTGTTTGTTGTAGCTATATTTAACTTGTGGAATTTCACTTTTTTCCTAGAAATCATTTTCCAATATATTTAGCTTGTTTTATAGCCCTTGAAATTTTCCTAGCTTTGTACCCATTTATCTTAAAGACTTTATTTAAATGCTCTATTTCTTTCTCCATGTTATCATCATCACAAATTCTAAATGCCTTGTGGAAAGAATTTTCAACACGCTATTTTTGTGCAGGCTTGTGATGGAAAGAAGCATGCAAATAAAGGTTTGTGTGTGCCTTTCCTAAATACCTTCCAAGGCAATGATTCATCTTATTTCCAAGATAAGAGGACATCCAATAAGGGTAAACTTCTTTTCTCCTCCACCTCTTTCATGAAAACTTTATACTGGGAACTAATTTTTTGATATGTGTGTGGAATCTATCCAAGTTGCTTTTATCATGTTTCCAATATAAATTGGTGTCATCCACATACCTATTATACCATTTTGATATAAGAGGAAAGGATTTGAGCACCTTTTCTTCAATTTTTTTCATGTAGAGGTTGTTTACCACTTGGAATAGAGGTGAAGCCATTGTCATATCTTTGGTTTGTTTTAAAATGCTCTTGAATGAGAAGAAAGTTGATCTCTAATAAAAATATACCAACCCAATTTTTTCTTCATCAATGTACTTTTGACCACCTAAATTACATCCACCATAGGGACCTTGACGAAGAGGTATACCGCATCAAATCTAACCAAAAACAAATTTTTCTCCTTATTTTAATCCTTGAAAATGTTGACAAAATATATAGAATCCTAAATAAAAGAAGTCATACCAACTGATAGTTTCAACTTATTGGCTAAGAAGACTACAAGATTATATGGTGTGGAATTCATGGTATCCATAATAAGTCTCAAAGATGTTCCTTATATGTATATTTTTGGAGCACCATAAATAATATGGGTTATTTATTTATGTGGGATGAGATTCTTTTTAACCATTTCATCCAATGAATATGGTTTAATACTTTTTTGTAACCATCTTTGTCATTAAAGACACTAGGTTATAAATTCTAGGGGTTAGTTATTTATGTGAGATGAGCTTCTTTTTTAACCATTTCATCTAATGAATATGGTTTAATTTTTTTCTAACCCTCATTTTCATCTAATAAATTAAGTTATATTTGAGCTTATAGTATCTACCACTATTTTTTAGATGGTTCTACTTTTTATAATCATAATATTTTATATTCATTATTATCGTAGAATTTCCCTTATATACCATCATAATAACAATATTTTCATTTTTATTTAAACCTCCAAATCTATGATTTGTAACCTTCATGCAAGGGAGATATGGGCAAAGGCAAAGGTTTTGAAGAAGCTAAAGAATAAATTGGAAAAGAGAACAATTAATTTGGCTTTATTAAAGTAATGTCATGTCAAATGTATTCTTATTTATTTCATTTTAATCAAACATGTTTTATGCAATAAGGGTAACAAAATGAATTTTTGTAGAATTAGATTGGAATTATTGAGGTTTTTTATAAGCATAACAAGATCACAAATAGATAGCATTTCTTCATATTTATATATAATACACCTATATTTTGTAAGAACATTATGACCAAATGTTTAGAACTAGTTTAATAATTTATATCGGGCTTGTGTTGTGGGTGCAACATAAAATTCAAAGGATAGATAGAAGAGAAAGTTCAAATATCTACACAATAAAATAAAAAATAACTAGAGGGACAACAAACAATTTAAACTGGAGATGTTTCCATCATAAAGCTCTGCTTTGGACCCTAGACAAGAAAATGCATTGTTAGACATTCACATGGGTGTAGCCACCCCTGATTTTCATATAAAGAGGTAGAGATCAACCATTTAAAAATTATGCATTTTCATTATTGTTGTTGTTTTAAATGCCACAGTAACATCATATCTATCAACTCAATTTGAGTAGATAATGGAGAATGGATTTGAAGATTAGATTTCCTCAATTTGGGACTTATTTATGAAGGTTGGATTTATATCTTGAATGACACTACTCACAACTATAATTTTTCACCATATGTTACTATGTATTTAGGTTGTTTTGTGCAACCTTTTCAAGTAAGAATTAATTCACAAGAGTTAAAGGGTAGGAAGCTCCAAGTTGTAGGTGTAAATGGTATACCCACAAACTAGGGTAGTGATAATTTGAACACTTCAGTGATCTATACTTTGGGATGATCCATGTTGGAAATTAACATCAAAGGCATGAGATTGGGGTGAGATACATTATAATGGCATTCACATATTGGTGAAATCAAAATGGCTCCACATATTCAATGTGAGATTCTCTCTATAGATACTATAATATGGTATTAGGAACTTACCTTACATGACATAAGTATGCATATATGGCTCCTATTTTCCTTTAATTCACACCTACATACTCTCCATGGTAAAGCTTCCCAAGTTTCTTTCAGTCCCCTACATGAATTCCCTAATATGTGTCTAACCTATCCATTATCATACTCTCTCTCTCTCTCTCTCTCTCTCTCTCTCTCTCTCTCTCTCTCTCTCTCTCTCTCTCTCTCTCTCTCTCTCTCTCTCTCTCTCTCTCTCTCTCTCTCTCTCTCTCTCTCTCTCTCTCTCTCTCTCTCTCTCTCTCTCTCTCTCTCTCTCGTCTCTCTCTCTCTCTGTGTGTGTGTGTGTGTGTGTGTGTGTGTGTAACATATCCTTTATCATAATTAGAATATCTATATATATTTAGATTAGTATTCCTAATTCTTGTATGGAATTTTCAAACTCAAACAAGCCCTCAATTTTAAACTCGTCCAAATCTGAAAAACTTGTCACATGCCATGGAACAATTAGTTTTCAAAATTATATCATTATTATGGGTCAGCCCATACATTTCACATATTATTGGAATGATAAAATACCCACAAAGATTCCCATTTAAATACATAATATATCTAAGTCTCTTAGTCATCTAGAAATCATATGTTACTCATAAAAAATCTCTTACACATTTAAAAGGACTACCCTGTTATTCCAATTCTTTCATAATGCACTAAGATCAGGTCATTTACAAATCTAGTACACCCCAAAATCAAATTAAATTTTTCAATTTCCAAGTGTTGAAAGATATATTGTAGGTTGGACACCTTGAAGAAGCACTATTGCACATATTCACCTAAAGAGAGAACTACATGCAGTTTTAATTTGATCTTCAAATTATTGGATATGTAGTTACTCAACCATTAATTGACGAGTGGTTGAGGTTAGCTCAACCCACCTTTCTTCCCCCTTTTTAGGACCAGAACTTAGTAGCAAAGTGGACTTAGATTTTTGAAGAGAAGAAGACAGATTTATGGGATTGTGCACATGGTTAGCTTCTAAAGATCACATACAAAAATAGCTTTCAATAAAATTCAATTTATTTTATGGAAATGGAGAATAAAAAATAATTCAAATAGAAACATCAAAATCAGAACACAACATCAGTCAATATCATCCAAAGGCTAATGGACTTGTTCAAAGGTGTCCATTAACTTAGATCCTGATCTGAGTCACTCACAGTCTATTTTCCCATCTTTCTTGACTTATGCATTTAATTTCAAGCCTACACAATCCAGGATATGCAAAATATTTAATCTTATTTATTACTTTTCATATTTATTAATTTTCATTGTCAAATTAGATTATACCTTTTACATTCAGATATATGTTTATTGTTATATTTCATACAATCTAAATCATCTCAAGTTTTTTATCTTATTAATGTTTCATCAATCCAAAAAAATAAAAATATTTTAAAATATATTGGTTAATTGTATTTTTATAGATAATGTCAAACCTTATTCCTCCCTTATGATTTCATCCTTTGTTTTAGGGTTATAGATTATTATATTTCAATCTAGATTTTTACAACTAATTTTTTATTTTTCTTTTATTTAAAAATGACTCATGGTTATAATGGATGATCATAGTTTTTTATTTATTAGATCAATCTATGAATTTAGTAATTATATGTTTTCATCTTTTACCTATGCAAAATATATAATAAATATATAATTATAAGGATTGAATCTTTGTACACTAATAAGGCTAAAATAAATAATGAATAATCCTTAGCCTTTCTTAATTCATATAATTGAAATGTTTATTCCTATGTGATTTCTATTACTATTAGGCACCAAATGGCATGCATGATTCCTTTTTTTCATCCTCCTCATATACCTCCAAGTTATCTTAGCTAATCCCACACCCATTATTCACCCAAGGCTTATATTGGATTTTGTGGTCCACACTATCAATACTAGGAGAGGTATGGTGTCCCAAAATTAGGGTATTCTACCTCTCAAAACATAATCCCTTAAAACCAAGGGATATGATATCATTGTTAAACTAAAAAATACCAGTGCCAAGATTTCTCTCATTAAATTTCTACAAAAATCACATGTTTACAAGGATATTTTATATGAGGCATTATGTGACACAAATCTCTCAAATAATATTTTATCTTCATTTTGATTTTAATGAAGGACATTGAAGAATTATTTTCCTTTTCAAATCTAACAAACACACAATAGAGTAAAATTTACCAATATTCATGTAAACTCAAATTCAATGTAAAGGAATAAAATGTGTATTGATAGATAATGGATCAAGAATGAATATTTGCAGCGTAAATATATTAAATTAACTGAATTTTAATATGAATACTATTCAAAAATAAAATCAAAGATTGATGGGATTTGGTAACACCCCAAGTCAGGTACTTGGGTCAATATCATTGGATGTTCAACAATCGGACCCAAGACATTATTTATTGTATTTTAGGTTATGCCAAATCATTTACATTACATTATACTTCTAGGTCAACCTTGGATACATGCCATGGAATTGTAATGATATATAGTATATGTGTGTCAAGTTTATATATTGTGGATAAGTGTATGCAATCTTCTACATTACATTATAATTCTAGGTCAACCTTAGATACATGCCATGGAAGTATAGTGATATATTGTATGCATGTGTCAAGTTTATATATTATGGATAAGTGTATGAATTCCCTATAGATGATGATCATTACAAATTTTGTAAAGTGACACAACCCAATAATGAAGATCATTCACATTCATATTCTATGTCACATTCCATATTTATTGCATCATAGTTTATCCCAATAGATAAAATGCATACATATGAGGTTAGAGAATCAACTAAAGTAAATGACAAGATGCCAGTTATGACCATTATTGATGAAATAAAGAAGACATGACAAATCAATGTAGAACCAAAAGAGACAATTCCATATCTTCCCGTGTGGTCAATTAGAAAAATCCAAATTACATAGTCAAATATGACTATAATAGTGATGACAATGATAAATGCGTGCAAGGAAATATAGATAAATATTTTTATCAAGTTAAATTTCAATCCTATTGATCTAGATGAGTAATTATCTCATAATATTTCACACATGTTGGTCAAGGTGGGTATCGATATAATACATATACAACGAACACTAATAACTCAAAGGTTTATACTCAAGAACAATCTATAGGGGAAAATAAAATGTAATAGTTCAATATAGTTTACATAATCAAAATACAAACACTTATTTCATTGTTAGCTAACAATAATAGAAAAATCAAATTCAAGCTTTACGTTTAAGTGGTACACCACTTAAGGATAATATTGTGCATGTCCACAATCCTGAGCATGTTAGTTCCAATTTAACCTTTGCCTCTCCATAATAAAGATTTGTACCTTAAAATATTTCATCTCAAGTATAGGTTCAAAAATAAAATACATCTACAATCAATTGTTTAAAAATTTTAGACAAGGTTAATAAGAATCAAAATGAATTTATAAGAGATATGCTTCAAAAAAAATTAATAACTTTTCCTCTTGCATGTCATGTAAACAAATCCATATATGAATTTTTTTATCATAGATTTCATGGACATCATACAGATTTTGGATATTCCAACAACATATTAAAATGTAAGGCATGATAAAAATAAGCCAATCATCAACCAACCATGATATAAATAAAATTGAAACAATTTTCCAACAAAGGAAGTTTATAGTGATTGATCCAAGACCGAGATGAAGATATCATAATTATTTCAAGCATAATCTATTATTGTACATAGATTATTCATGTTTTCTTGATTTCTTATACCCCAATTATTCTATTTTGTCACACACATGTACATATGCTATTGACCCTTATTCTAGCCCTTGAATTTATTTTCACTTGGCCCTCACCTTTCCCTTGCTTAACTTGATCCAAACATATATGAAACCAATCCTACATTGATATATAATTTACAATATCTTCAATATCAAACACATTATTTATAAACAGATCGCTTTCTCACCCTTACATATTGACTATGGCTTACATTGTGCTTACATGATCATATACATACTACATAAACATACATTGATTTTTTTTTCCCATTGGAGGCATGGCTGATTTTTTATACATATAATATTTTTACCTGAATTTTTATTATTCACGTGTATACTGGGGGCATACTACTTGCCTTCACTTGATCCACCTTGTAATGCTACTACATTGGGTGCATTTTATGCCTTAACATGTTGTTTATATTGTTTAGATCCTTCCCATTTTTCTATTTTTGAATCTTTGGTACTTCCTCTTGCTTGAATGTACTAATATATGTCAAAATATCAAATATTTCAAAAATACAAAATTCATAATATTTAAAAAATAAAAAATCAAGACCTAAACTTGAAATGTTTGCTAGTTTACACTTTTTCATTTATATTATTTATCACATGTTTGGTATAAATATTGCATATCCATTTTTTATATACACATGTATTTCATGGTATATATGAATGATATGAAATGCATATAGGTTACACATAATACATGGATGGATATATGTAAGTAATTCCTTTACCCAAAGGCTAAGGGCATCTTATTCCACAAGTCACATTGTCACAGCTTATATCTTCTTAAAGCATTTTCCCATCTATCATGTTGAGCTCTAATCATTGCTTGCACATGTCTTTCTATTGCTTTTATTTTTTATAGTGTTTACATTAAACATGGTTATGATACTTTACTATGTTGCAACATTGACATAGATTGATAACATAGATTAGATCATTTATTTATGATTCATTGATGTTGTTTCATTATATATACATTGCAAATTACATTATGCTTATTTACTTATTTCTTATTAAATTACATTTTTTGGATTGAGATTATTATTGTATGCCTCTTTCATTGGCCCCTTGTCCTTCTAACATGATTTATTTCTTGATTGAGTGTATCTTTGTATGACTCTTTCTTTATATGTGGCCCTTTGGCCTTGTGTGTGACATGTGATTGTCCATTGTGTATGGCCCTTGGCCTTGTCTAACATTGAGTGCCATTGTGTGTTGTTTTGTTGTGTCTATCATGGCCATGGCATTGGTTGATTATGAGTGGATACATCTATGATTATCTTTTGAGCTTGTTTATTTTTTTGAGTTTATGTTTACATTATACATATCATTCATCTTATTTATTTCTTTTGATGCAATGATACACGTCATGTACATTCTTCATAGTTTTTATTCATTACTACTATCACTTAGTTATTATTGTGTGTTTTAATGATATATCTATCTTGGCATGACACTTGTATGCATTGTACTACATGTTTCATATACCCTTTGATGATTTATACATTATTATGATAATGTGCTCTCCAAATATTAGCACATATTTATACATTGTTACATCTTTTTCAATAACACATGATGTGGTTAACTCTTTCATTTTGAGATGAGTAATTCATAGGCTATGTTTCCCATCTAAAACTAGGGGCATAATAGTGGGCTTTTTATAGACATGAAAGCATCCATGAGGAGGAAATTCATATTTTAATATCAAATTTATAGGGTACAAAGTTTAGATTGGTTTAGGATATCAAATATACAAGTTACATAGTTCATATTAGTTCAAAATATTGGGTTTAAAAGTTACAAATTTTATATTAGGTTAGAATATTAGTTTGTTTCACATTTTGGGACATATATTTATAGGTTTCAATTCATGTGGGGGAATATTCACTCATTTTACATGAATAGGCGTTACAAATTTTCAAATTTTTAGATATAGACACATAACATTCTATATCATGATTGGCACTAATTTTAACAAATTATGGTGCATGGACATTGGTCATGCACATACACACTTTTTAGTTTTTTAATTTTAAAACCATTGGTACCTATAAGTGATCACTTTGAATCTATAATTCTATTTGCAATATAGTCGATTCAATTAAATGAGTAATGTGGTTGAGGTTCAGTGCCCTCAACAGCGTAAATACTAAGCTATAAACCTAATGTGTGGCTTCCCCATTTCATCATTGAGGTTCAAGATCAGTTACATGAGTAGTATGATTGATATTCATCACTCTGAATGGCCTAGGCACTTCTCCCTCCTTAATGAGGGTTAGGGCATTTTATCTTCCTAAAACATGGCCTTGCCTTAGTACACAAATTAATGCTTGGTCACTCTCAATTATCCAATTATTTTAATAAGGAAGCAAGCACAGTTATTCAATGCTTAAAAAAATGAATCATATTCTCCAATAATAAGTTACAAGGAAACATGGTTCACTCACTTAAAAGTGTATTCCTTCCTTGTTCTTTAGGTTTTGAATGTTTCAATTTCATTTCAGATTTTCATATTTCTAAATGAACATTGATTGTTGCATATTCATTATAGATCACATGGATTAAGTTTTACATCTATAGATTTCTACCAAAGACAAAGTATGGTTACACACTCAATTATATCTCCTTTATTCTTTTACTCTAGCATTGTATTTCAATTCAATGCTAGAATAAAAAGGGGGCATTTGTAAATACTAGAATATAGTATTAATCACATGGAAAATATCAATTTGGCTTATCCCTACCTTACCTGACTTATGCATGCATATATATGTCTTCATCTCCCTTGTTTCCCACCCACATGTTTTTCATGGGTCAAGACCTTGTAAGTATCTATCAAGGACCTACATGAATTCCATAGTCTATGTCTAACATGTCATTTATCATACACATATTATCTCTAGATCTTCATATCATTATTTTTACCTTCTAGATTAAATTTTCAGACTTGAATGATTCTAAAATTTTGGACTCCTCTAAATCTGAAGAACTTCTCTGACACTAATAAAAAATTATTTTTCAATTTTAAATCCTTATTATATGTATGCCCATGCATTTCTCATTTTAGTGGCATGAGAAAGTACCCAAAGAGTCCCATATAAACACAAAATATGTCTAAGCCTATTAATCATCTAGTACAAGTATATACTACTCATATAAAATCACTTTCACATTCAAAAGGACTACCCTATTCCTCCCAAAATTTTCATAGCTCACTAAGATCAAGTCCTAGCCAAGTTTGAATCACCTTAAATCTAATTCAATTTTTTCATTTTCAAAGTGTTGAAAGCTATATTGTAGGTTGCATACATTAAATGAGTACTATTGCACACATTCACCTAGCAAGGATAATTACATGGTTTGACTTCCCTATTTTGAGTATTGGATATGTAGGTACCACTCAACCATTCATCAAGGAGTGGTTGAGGTTAGCTCAACCCACCTTTATTCCCCTTTTATATGTCCAAAACCTAGTAGCAAAGTGGACATAGAGTTTTGAAGAGAAGGAGATAGATGTCTAGGATTATGCACATAGTTAAATTTTGAAGATCACACATGGATACAACTTGCAAATGGGCACAATGGAATATATGAAAATAGAGAAGTAAGAATCATTCATGATAAACCATTAGACTCGGTACACATGATCAATTTGTATCATCAAAAGGCTAACAAACTTGTGCATGCATGCCCAAAAACTCATATCCGAATCCGATCAATTCATAATTTAATTTCTCATCTTTCTTGACTTATGTATTTACTCTCAATCGTACACACTCAAAAATAATAATAAGTATTTGGTTATCTTTAATATTTTATATATTTACTAGTTTCATTATCAAATCAAATTATAACTTTTATATTCAGAAATATTTTTATAGTTATATTTCATACAATTTAAATTAGCTCAAGAGTTATCTTTTAAAGTTATATTATTCCACATAAATAACAATATGGAAAAACACTCTTTGGTTGTTTGACATGAATATGGATTGGTTTGTTAATAATAAATTACGTAATAATTTTAGTGAGGACAATATTATTAATAATATTAGTAGTATTAAAAATCACAATAATGATATAAATAAATATAATATCAATAATGCTAATATTATTGGCATTAGCAATAATATTGGAACAAACGATAATAATTACTTGAGGTCTAATAGTGGGTTATCAAAATTGGGAATAAAATTTAATTGTTCATTTTTCGGATACTCACCTGGATAGACATGCCTTCAATGCAATGAAAAGAAGAATTTATTGTAGGTATTGAGAGTATGTTAAAAAGTATTCAACCTGACATTGAAGATGAAATTATACAGGACTACGTTCTTATTTTAAGACCTGCCAAACCACTAGTTATCAATTATTTCTAGATAAGAATGGAGGCCTTTGGAGGTTTTAAATAAAAATGAAGATATTGATATTATGAAGGCAGATAAGGGCAATGTTATGGTAATAATGAGTATAAAATATTATTATAAAATGGAGGATGATCTGAACAATAGTGGTAGCTACTGTAAGCTCACCTCTAACCCAATATCTTTAATAACTAAAGGCATTTTCATCGGATAAAATGGCTAAAAATAAATTAATCCTACACAAAGACGTAACCCTTAGAATTTGCAGTGATTTGAAGATCCACAAAGAAGGAACACCTTTTAGACCAATTGTAAGCATCACATATTCCCTAACTTATACCCTTGCAACCTTCTTGGCTAGTAATTTGAACCATTAGTTGGTAGGAATTCTTCCTTTCTTCCGGATTCTACAGATTTTTTCAACTTTGTCAAGGTTAAGAGGATGGAAAAAGAGGAGTTTTTGGTTAGGTTTGATGTGGTATACCTATTTACTAAGGTTTTTATTGAGTATGCATTTGAGGTATTTTAAGTGGCAAATAAACAATTAAAAAGATAGGTATATCTCATCTTCGATTATGATTTGAAGGTCTTTCAAAAATAATTTTAACATAGTGTAAAAATAAAATTTGTATCATTTTAAAGTAGTTTATGAATCTATAATATATTTTTTAATTAAACCAAAAATTTTAGATGAATATTGTCAATTTCAATATATCATTCTTTGTATTTTTATAGTTTAATAAAAAGTGAACACGTGTTCGTTGAACTTTTTATTTTTTAAATGAATAAATTTTTTCACAATTTTTTTGTAGATGTGCAATGTGCAAGACTCAATTTTAGATGTTTTCATATTTTTTTATTAATTTTTAATAAATAAATTGATTTTTATTAATTATTTTAATCAAATATATATATAGTCTATTGAGACATTTATTTGAAAACAATTTTTTATTTATTTATTTTTTTTAAGATTGTTAGCTAATGAAGTATATAATTTTGAGGCAATTTAATTTTCTAAAATATTGAATGAGTCAAATTCTTTTGCCATTTTCCTGTGTTTGTATCTATTAATCATTAAGACCCATTTAAGACAAAAATCAAAATTAATTATTAAATTAATTAAATTTTTCAAAAATAAATTACATATTCTAAAACTAGACAATTTGCTTGAAAATGCCAATTGAAATTTTACTTTAAAATATAAATATAATTAAATTAAAAATGCAGGTGAAGAGAGGGGAATTCCATGAATTTGCTCAATATTCATGGTTGTATAAGAATAGTCAAGATCAAGTACACATGTCAAAAACTAAATCAAAACTTGAGCCAAAAGTAGAGTGAAAATTGATTGAAATGAAAAATGGATATCCACTCCAAAATGGATATTTTTTTTGGTTTTAAACAATATCTTTTTTCAACTCTAAAATATCATCTATCTTTCAGAAGTCATAACTTTTGCATATAAATTTAAAATTAAGTGTCATTTTTTAAAATTAATATATAAGTTTTGAAGAAGAATCTAAATATATAAATAAAATTTAGTTTGATGAATGATATATATTATTTTATCCTCTAAACCACAACCTATATGTTTATAGGACTAGGATGTTATGAATATTTTTTAAAACATTTTAACAATAAATTGCCTTAACCAAATGAATTTTGTGATGGAAAATAAGCATTAAAAAGAGTTGTAAGTTACATTATTAGTTACAATTATAATAGTGAGAGGTGAGAATATATTAAAAACATTAATTAACATACTAATTGATTGCATATTAAGTAAAAATTTGGTGTTTATATATATATATATATATATATATATATATATATATAATTTTAGTTAACATGACTTGAAAAATCAAATTTAAGTAGCTTATAGCACTATTTGTCCTTTTTTTGTGATCCAATATTATTATTTTAGAAATTTTAACTGATTTAAGCCTTAATTGAGAACAATTGAATACATATTCACACCTAATTAGGTTATAATCCATTCAAATGTTCTCAAATAATGGCATTTGAAAATGAAATAAGAACAAATGGTGCTCAAAAGTGCCTTTTTCCAAAATCTACTTTCATGTTTATGAAAGGACCTAATTGAGGCCTAATTCAATTAATTTTCTCAAAGAATGACATTTTATCATGAAACAATAAAAATGGTACTTATATATGACTAATCTTTCCTAAATCTATCTAATTTAGTCTAATATAGTCAAAATTTTCTTAAATATTGAGATTCATTCATGAAATAATGACAAATAGTGCTCATATATAGTTATTTTTCATCAAATCTACATAAATCCATATGATTGCACCAAATCAGGGCTAATCTTGTCAAAGAAATTTAAAAAACAACATTCAATCATAAAATAATGACAAATAGAGCTTATATGTGCCTAGTTTACCCTATGTATATACTTAAATCTATCCAATCACTCCCAAGTAAGAATCTAGACAAATTTACTCAAATAATGACATTAACTCAAAATATAATGACAATTGGTTCCCATGTATTCCAAAATTTCCCCAAATCTACCTTTGTGTATTTGATTACACCTAACCAAATTGCATTAGATCAAAGTTACTTAAAAATTATGTACACTCATGAAATAATGGAACAATGGTGCTCAAACATGCCCCATGTTCCTCAACTTTGCCTAAAACTATCCCTTTTCACCTAATTGGGGCATACTCCAATCAAATTTCCTTAAACAATGACATTTGATTACAAAATTATGATTAATGGTGTTCCAACATGAATGATTTTCCACAAATATAAATTCATGCACTAATCATGGCCTAATTTAGCAAAATTTATCAAATAAAGAAATTTTATCATGAAATAATGACAAATGATTCTCATAAATGGTCATTTTTTCTTAAATTTACCTATATCTATCCAATCACACCAAATCAGTGCCTAATATGATCATATTTTCTCAAATAACAATACAATGTCATTAATTAATAATAATAATAATAAATTATCATAATTTTTCAATTTCTCCAAATCTATCATCATGTACCTAATTGCACCTAATAAGGACCTGATCTAGTCAAATTTACTCAAATTATAGCATTCAATCATAAAATAATGATAAATGGTGCTCAAAAATTTGTGATGGCACCTAATTAGGGCCTAATCATTTTTTTTCTCAAATTACAACATTTGATTATGAAATAAGGATGATTCATGTTCACATATGCCCAAATTCCCCTAAATCTACCCACATCTATTTGATTGCACTTAAAAAGGTCTAATCCTGTTAATTTCATTCAATTAACAACATTAAATCATTAAACAATGACAAATGTTGCTCATATATGGTCATTTTTAATTTCAAACCTACCCACCTATTTTAACAAAGCTAATTAGGGCTTATTTGATCAATTTTTCTCAAATAGAGACATTCAATTACAAAAATAATGACAAATGGTTCTCAAATGTGTTTGATTTTCCCAAATCTACCTTCATGTACCTAATAATACCTAAATAGGGCCTGATATAGTCTATTTTTATAAAATAATGACATTTTATCATGAAATAATGGTAAATGGTGCTCATATATATACCTAATTTTCCCCTAAATTTATCTACATGTATCCAATCACCCCTGACTGGGGCCTCATCTAATCAAATTTTCTCATATATTAAAATTAGATCATAAAATAATGAAAAATTGTTTTCATATATTCTTAATTTTCCACAAATTTACCTTCATGTGCCTATTAACACATAATCAAGGCCTAACCTAGTCAAAAAAAAATTAATTAATTTGGTTTGATTATGTAATAATTATGAATGGTAATCAAACATGCTTGATTTTTCCCAAATCTACCTTCATGTACCGATAACACCTAATTGAGAGCTCATTTAGTCAATTTTTCTCTAATAATGACATTTTAATCATGAAATATTGATAGATGGTGATCAAATGTGCACAAATTTACCTAAATTTACTAACATATATCCAATCACACTAAATTGAGGCCATATCACAAAAACATATAGGTTACGGTGCATAGGTTACAAGAGCATAAGGACTTGCCGATGAGATGTGGGTGAGTTGGTAAAGTGGCTTGATTTTTTCCAACCCCACCAATGTTCAAATCTTATTAAGCGTGTGAGGTTGATTTTCATTGTATGTGGTGTATTCGAGGTATGTTGGCTATAAATCTAGTAATTCTAAGGTTGGGTGTGGCCGCATGTGGTGTATTTAAGGCATGTTGATTGTTGATCTTGTAATCATTTAGGTATTTGGGCCCACGTATATGTTTAAAATAGTTTGTAGCTTTGATCAAAAGTGATGATCAATCTCAAAAAAAATCATTAGGACAAAAATAGATTTTGACTAGATATTTGGATTCCTCTTGAAAATTATATAATTTAAAAAAAGAGGAACTTGATTTCAAGATCATATGCAAACTTTATGGCCTCTAGAATGTAGAAGATATTTTAGGGTTGCAAAATGGGTACCCATTTAGGCTTGAATATTTGAGCCTAATTAAAAATAATGGATATTCATTACTTGAAAAATAAATATTTCTTCAAAATTCTTTCAACTTTGAAATTTGTTTTTGAAGTTGCCACTTTTTGGCCTATCAATTTCTTGTAATCACCCACAAGTTGATGAAGAAATAGTTGGGTTGGTAAATTTTATGCTAATATCCACTTTCTTCTCAGTCAATGGTGTCATTTTTGAGCAAAACAAAGGTATGGAAATGGGATCACCTTTACCCTTGGTGGTGACAAATTTTACTTGGGAAAATTTGAATAAAAGGCATTTAGCTTGCTTTCCCTTAGATCAAAATGATGGAAGAGGTATGTATATGACACTAGTTTATGTTGGCAGCATGGTAGAAGTAGCTTGCATTAATTCTACACGCATATGAACAATTTGATTTCTAATATAAAATTCACGGAAATTTTGGAGAAAGGAATCTTAACCTTCTTGGATGTCCTCTTGTCTCGTAAATAAGATGGTTCATTGACTCAAAAAGTATTTAAGAAAAGAACACACACAAACCTTTATCTGCATGCTTCTTCCCATCACCACCTTGCATAAAAAACATGTGCACTTAAAATGCTTACCACTAAAACATTTAAAATTTGTGATAATAACAACTTGAAGAAATAAATACAACATTTAAATAAAGTCTTTAAGAAAAATTGATACAAAGGTAAAGAAATTTCAAAGCTTATAAAACAAACTAAAAATAGTCACACCAAACAAGAAAAATGAAATTCCCCCACAATCTAGTGGTATTCTATTTTTTTTATCAAATGGGTGTCCAAGAGAATCTCTAGAATAGCTAGATGTCATAATGTGAAAAAAAATATTCTTACTTAAAAATAAATTGATAAATTCCCTAAAATAAATTAAGGACCAAGGAGATTATTTTAGCTAAAAAGTGTTGTTTACAAATAATGGTTGCTCTTGCGAAATCCATCACATGGGTGAAATACGATGCTCCATCAAGACTAAGATCAAAACACACATTGTGAACAATAGATTAAGGAAAAAACAAAAGACAACATTAGACAAACACTGATCTAAAACAAATATTCTATTTGTATTGAAGAGGTAAAGGTGCTTGCAATTGAAAACCATTAAAAAAAAATGTAGGTTGAAAGAAGCCATCAAGATTGAGAGGCACATAGAAAATCCAATCCAAACAAGGATGAAGGTACAAAGCTTAATCACACTTAGAATCCTATTATTATTAAATTAAAACAATCTTGAATTGGCACCATATTGCAAAATAAATTAGAAGTCAAAAATTGAAAATAAAAATGTAAATTTAAATAAAAAATGAACTTCTTAAAATTTTATAGCAGTGACTTGTATACGAAAGGTGCTAGATATATTAGTCGAGGCACTTCTTAAAGCCTTTCAAGTGACTCTATAATAATTTTTAAAAATTAATATATATATATATATATATATATATATAATTTAAATTTATAAACTTATGGCAAGTGCAGGAACTGTTACATTTCTATATATAAACCAGTTCTGTAATGGAAGATATGGAAACAGAAGAACTACAGGTTGAAAAGCAAAGCAAAACAAATCATGACACGGTATTTTTTTATAAAGGGCATATTGGAAGCCCATTAGAGGGGTTGTAGCTGCACAGTCACCGCAGTGAACCATGCTTATGCAGCATAGCTTCCCAGACAACATTCAATATTGTTCAGTGCACATCACAAAACGCAGTAAGCAAGGGTTTTTTCAATTTGTACATTGTATGCCGGTATCAACAAATAGCCTTATAAATAATGCCAGACATATATTTGGTTATATAGGGAATGAAAGAAATGAAATGATTTTAATTACATTTATGATATTAAATAGTTTATAGGACTATCGATTATACCAAATTTTTTTATCGTAGAAGAATTTTTGGACTCTAAATATTTTTTGTTCATCTAAGTTAATATCTCTTGCAACCTTTTTATTCTTTTTTCTTAAATATATATATTATGGAGCCAACTCTTCAAGTTTCTATAAATTTGATTCATATGTTTGTGCACTGAGGATATTTAAAGGTGAAGTGCTCTTTGTTTGATCATCCATATGATGCAAAAACACAATCTTCTCTTCCCATTGTTTCTTAAGAGTTGTTTATCTCCATGTCTCGGATCTAAAAGCAATCAGGGTCATTTCCCTCCATTTAATTTTAATTCCTATAGATCATTATGTTCATAAGTCAAATTGAATAGTAAATATAGTGTTATCTTTTTTTCCTTATTTCTTTCCTCCACAAAATTTTTTATCTTTATTACAATATGGACATTCAATTAAATTGATATTATATCTATTCATCCGTTTATAATTTTTGTTTCATCTAAGTATTCTTCCTTTTGTACAAAGTTTCATCCTTTGTAATCCTAGACCACTTATCGGTCTCTATATTTTCCATTTTTACAAGTAATATAATAATTTGCTTATAATAATTGTTTCTAAAGAAAAAACATTACTTTCAACAAAAATGATTTCATATAATAAAACTTAATCATTAATTCTGATATCGTTTATAATTAAATACTTTTCAATCTTTTTTATTTATCTCCATTTCAAATTTGTTATTCGATTAATCATCACTTCATATAAATACAGTACGTAACAAATAACTCAAATAAATCCATGATAGTCTCCCAACCCTATAATACAACATTCCGATATCTATTTTAAACGGTATTAAGAACTCTCCAACAACCTTACATTTTTTTAACCCTTCAAATATCCTTGTTAAACTTTTATAAATGTCACCGCTGATCTATGTAACAAGAAACATAACGGGAGTTTCCCATTTCCCATTTAAACGTGTCAAAACGGCAACGCTACGTTTGGAATAGGTATATCTTCTGCTGCAATGGCAACGGCAACGCCATTTACTCGTTAAAAAATGTGATTGAACAGTTTATAAAATATATGTTTATAATATATATATATTTTAAATCTTTAATTTTAATATATTTATTTTTCTGTCATGCTTTCCATTTAAATAATCTGAATTAGTGAAAGGAATGTGAAAGAATTAAGTAAACATGAAATTAAATAAAGTAGTTTTTATTCTGTAAAATGATTGTGCATTTAATAGAATATTGAATCTAATGTTGATTATATTTTTAATATTTAAATAAAATTTGTGAAGTTATTTAAATATGATGGTATTAAATTTATTAAATTTAATTTTGATTATAATTTTATTTTAAATTATTTGTTGAGAACATTTTTTTAATTTTTAATTTAATATTTTGATATCAACTTTAATTTATTATTATAATTTTTTATTTTTTGTATGATAAATTATTATTAGTATAAAATGTTTTAAAAAAAAAATAGAATAATTATTTTTTTTTAAATTAATCTAAATTTTTATAAAAATATAAAATTATTATAAATTTTATATTTAAACTTAAATTAGTGTGACTAAATATTATAACTTCTCTTTAAAAATATAGAAATATAATTACACTGTTTTGATCATTTATTAATATTATGATTTCAAACATTTCTATATAATTATTAAGTCATAAATAATGATATAAATATTTGATATACATTTTTTTTCTTAATATAATTTTTTTAGATTTGATTTATTGAAAATATATATATATATATATATATATATATAAATATTATATATGGTAATATATTGACAAAATTTTAAAAAATATTATATATAAAAATAATTTATTTTTTTATATAACCTGTCCCAACCTAATTTCTTGTCACTTGTTGCTATCATCATGTTTCCTTATTTTTTATAACATACTTTATTCTAACACCACTTCAAGAGGCATATTAATAATTCTCAGGGCATACAAATTAATTAATATCTGTCAACCTCCAATCAAGGGTTAAATTTGATAGTCACCCCTACTCATCAAGGATTTTTTTGTGACGATTTTTAAACTAATGTCACCTTGCATATGTTAGGTTTATTTCGCATTTTTTACTTTCATAATACTATCATTATCAAATTATCTTTCAGGATTAAATTGGTTCAATCAAATCATTATTTGGACTTCATATATATTTCACATCATTACATATGAATGAATTCCAATCAAAAAGAGATCTAGCTTTCAATCAATTTTAAATTGACAAGCATAATTTATTTGAAATTCCAGTCTAAACATGAGTATCCTCATGAGACATAAACATTGTTTACCAAATAAAACCAACATGTCTAAACTGATCAGCTCACCTTTACCAACATACTCCCAACATGCACCAAAGGCTTTTCAAAAGAAATCCTCAACTATATGTCATCATTTTGAATGCCTTTGTAGGATATCCACAAAATACCTCAACCAGATGTCATAGGACATTCATTAAATGGCTTTGTAAAAAAGGTCTTAAAGGAATTTAAGCAAATTCAATTGGCAGGTTTAAAAGGAAAATCCAATATCAAATGCATTTTGCTCTCATCAACTCAAAACATGTTGTAATTAAAAATAAATTTTATTTTTACATAAAGTTATATTTGTTTTTAATAAAGTTTTATGCATTTTTCAATACATTTTTTTTAAAAAAGAAAAAATAGCCACAAAACATTCTCTAAATTAGCACTGCTGTGAATTGACAATAATTTATTGGGTAAATTGGTCCTTCAAAAATAAGAATATACTAATAAACAATGCAAGATGAATTTGTTTGAACATGGACAATGTTCATAGTCAAATCAAGGACACAAAAATCCTTACCTGCCCCTCAACTGCTTTATGCCACGCATTCCCTTTCACAGTTCCTTTCTTCAAGTATCTCTCAGATCCAAATTTTTCTGTGTAGAGTTATACCTGGAAAACAAAAACCCCAACATTAAATCGAGAATTAAACACCAATATAAATTAAATTGGAAGAGAAAATAGGAAGCAAATATCGAATTGGAAAATTATAGTTGAGAAAACAAAAACCTAAACAATGGATGTGTAAATATATATAACTACAGCGAGCCAGCGAAATTTATGTAGCATATATCTGTGGCCGTGATTTTTCATTAATAAATACAATGTGGGCAATGTGGCTAGCAGCTACATGCCTAGAAGCGTGCTTGCAAAAATGGAGGACTCCCCAGACTGGGAAGAACAAAGGTCGGAGTTCGAGGGGTTTTGCTGAGTAGTATTTCCTAGGCAGTTCATAAGGTTTGGCAGTTATTTATTACGGCAGAGATATATATTAAAAGCATATGTATGGTTCGATTTAATTTTTAAAAACTCCTTAGCTTATCGGAGAAGCTTCCCAATCTCCAATGTGGACCTATATTTTCCACAAGTGGACAAGCAGTCACTAGTGAGTTAATGGTTAGCGAGAATGGCCTGAATGGCAATATAGGTTGCATTATGGCAAATGCCTCAAATATGATCTCAATCGTCCTCTCTGTTGGCCTTGGGATTTAGTGGCAGCTTCATCAGCAGAATGAGATGATCCTCTGGTGCAACTCGTAGCTCATTTCTAAATGTGTGCTGCCATATCTTCTCCATGTAGTCCCAATCGAACACAATGCCATGCTCCACTGAACACTTGAGGCTCAATATTACCTTTTTCCACTATGCCTTATCACCCACCAAATCATCCTTTTGACCCATCCCCACCATCACGCCCGTGTGGGCATTCAATTGTGCTCAGAAACATCGCCCACGATGCATCATCCCCTACCATTCCAGCCTACACACAATCCCACACTCAATAAATCAATAAATAGGCTCTGCAACTTAATTGGAAAAATATATATTTAAAATACCTTGACTGTGCCATATCCTTTGTTGCACACAACAGCCTGCCCTTCTTATCCATCTTCTATTGTTGCACAGTGGTGGTAGTGGGACTCTTAATATACAGCTTTGGTTTTTCTTTCTTACACACATATCATATTTATCAGGGGAGAACACGTTTCACTTGATGGTGAACCTCAACAAACATCTATCCACAAACCTTAACATTTCATCTTTAATATATAGGACACAGCACTATACCTTTTTCCTTACTTTTGTTTCTACCTCTAAAAATGTTGAATCATTACCACATATTTATTTTCCCACCAGTAAATCCCAGTGATTGAAAATCCAATATAATCCACGTATTCATTTACCAAGCTCATCATTCCTTTCAAAGATACTCCCCATCCATCTACACCTGGTCCCAAGTTTTTCCTCAGATGTGAAAAATACTTAACGGTACAACTAGAGAAAACCAAGACTACATTTACACCTAGTACAAAAAGAGGATATAATTGTTTAGCCTCATTGACAATGATAGTTTGTCATGGCCATCAAAAACATTAATAGCATCGTTCAATCAAATTTGCAGCTGAAATTTATCATTAGCATTGCATGAAAATGTTTTAGGCAAATATTTGTTGATTTACAAGTGCAATAAGAAGAGAAAAGCAATTATATCAATCCATGTTGAGGAAGAAGGTGCCATAAACAAAGCCCATTGCCAATGGAATCATAGCAATTGTGTAGTATGAGTAGAAGTGATGTAGTCAATTGATCTTGCTTAAGTCATAATGATTTTGACCAAAACTAAATGACCAAACAACTATACAAACCAATGACAAGAAACCAAACTCTATTTTGACCAAACTCATTCTTGCCTGCTTGGAATAAATATGCAAACCAATGACAAGAAACCCAACTCTATAGATATTTGAAAAGCATCAGATGGAATAAGAAGAGCAATCAATTCCATGTGTGAGATTAAAATGTAATTATCCTAGCAAAAACCCAATAAAAACATCAAGATGAAGAGGCTAAAAACAAGAAGCAACAAGATGCTTTGTATCTGGTGTAAAAGCATTTGTTTGATCAATAAAGTCTTAGCAAAACACAAGCCCACTCCTTATCAGAATAAGTATTCAATATAATTTAAGAAGAAGATAGAGAGTACAATTCATTCTCTTTTCTTTATCAAATTATTTCTTGGAAGAGAAAAAACCAAAATAATTTTGAAGTGTTACTCCACCTGAATTGTAATTGAAGAATAATTACACACAAACCTAAAAGTTCATAAAATGGTGAACTCATTAGTATTTGCATTGAAGTTAAATACACATCAAAAAATATCCAGGGGAATAAACCACCACAAATGTACTGAAACATGGCTATATACAGCTCTGAATATCATATATGGAAACATTTAGGACCATATTTATATATGCACAACTATATATGGTAAAATTCTAGCACATCTATTTCAATCCAATCCCCTGGATAGTCATGGCCGTAGTCATAATTTTACAAATATATTCAATGCTTGACAATAGAAATGACAGTAAGTTAAGACTACAAAAGAACCTAATTGGCAAATCCCCAAAATAGCATGGAAATAACCACACTTCCCCATAGCTTTGGGATGGCATAAAACAAATAGAAGGTCCATATCCTAAGAAATTAGAATTTCTAGTGGTCCTAAAAATCTCAAACCCAATATCTGAAGAAGCTTGTCTGCCAACCTAACAAGGAGCAAATATTCATTGAGAGGATATAGAGTAAATGCAAAGGCACCGAAGAAGGCTATAAAGGATAGAATACAAGAATAAAGTAGTGCTTCTTTGGAAAGTACATTAGAAAGCTTAGTACAAATGATAATCAAGCTGGGTATGGAGTATTTTGTTTATTAAATGTCACTCATCCAATTTATTTACCTTTAATATGCAATTCTACTAGTAATATGCATCCCTATAATTTGAGTATTTTGTTTATTAAATGTCACTCATCCAATTTATTTACCTTTAATATGCAATTCTACTAGTAATATGCATCCCTGTAATTTGAGTATTTTGTTTATTAAATGTCACTCATCCAATTTGTTTACCTTTAATATGCAATTCTACTAGTAATATGCATCCCTGTAATTTGATTATTTTGTTTATTAAATGTCACTCATCCAATTTATTTACCTTTAATATGCAATTCTACTAATAATATGCATCCCTGTATTTTGAGTATTTTGTTTATTAAATGTTACTCATCCAATTTGTTTACCTTTAATATGCAATTCTACTAGTAATATGCATCCCTATAATTTGAGTATTTTGTTTATTAAATGTCACTCATCCAATTTATTTACCTTTAATATGCAATTATACTAGTAATATGCATCCCTGTAATTCTACTAGTAATATGCATCCCTATAGCATCAAGCTTAAATAAAACATGCTTAAACACTTTATATCCATATGTAAATATAAATGTCTTATGATGGAGGAAAAATAAAAAATATTTCCATTACACATGAGAAAATAACCTTCCATCCATTATAACAAAACATAAAGATGAAAATTTACTTTATTGTTTAGAGCCTCTATTTCATAAGGTATATCTATGAATGCACTTAAAATATTGCAACATACTCTTTGAACCCAACAACAGAAAGTCAAGATATTCCAAATTTTATTTGGGAGAAGATTCTTGGTAAAATAGACTCAAAATACATGCTGGAAATATGATATGAGGATAACCTTAGTTGTAGAATACAACTTTAGAATGGGTTTGCTAAGGCACTAGTTCCATCCTTACAAAAAAAGTAAAATGTATATCTTCAAAAAAAACAAATATATCACCAATTTTGACTTGAGAAAACACCATTAAACAATTAGTGTAAGCAAAATCTTAAGTGTTCATTGGCTCATATGAAATACAATACCATTAAAAATATGTCCACATAGAACATTCTAAGATATTTTAAATCCTTCATTGTTTGACATCTTTTCAAATTTCATAAACCCTTTTCTAGTCCACCATTGATATATCAAGCCCTGTCAATGAAACTTGCATCAAGGCATCTAATGTATCTAATGAGAGTTTTGTTCTTCATACATATTTTATTATATTTTGTCTTAAAAATTCTCTCTCACATTCCATTGTACTTGATAGAATGGTAAGTATTGATTTCCATAGTTTTGTTATATTGGAAAGCTTATATGTGAATATGTAGCACAAAAAACCCTCCAAACTTCCTTCATGTGAAATCCTTCACAACTAAACTAAAGAGTATCAACAAAATTATAAAACTCTTTTAAACAATCTTCAAATTCAAATAAATATTTTTCTCCCTCACACAAAATATGTTTCAAGTGTTCAAAAAATTTAAGAAGCCACAACTTTGAATTTTATTCTCTAGTACGTGCATCCTCTGACTAATGACAAGGGTTGAACAACTTTATAGAATTGAAAAATGAAAGATCTAGGAATCTTTCATTTAAATAATCTACAAGTTTTTGAACATTTTCTTTAGCAAGATTTTTACAACTCTCTAGTGACCATCAATGCAAGGATTCATTCTCTGTTTTGGTGCATCAACATAATCATCACATAAATTTGAGATTGCCACAAATTATAATTCATGTCTATGAACGTGTCCATCTTGATTAATAATCTATAAAAAACCATATTTAGAGCTCTCTAAAAATTTAGACAAGTAACTTGTACCATTTGTAAAAGTTCCAGACCTTAGAAAGCAACTATTTAAAGTTTGTATAGTAGAGTATATGGCTACCCCTAAATATGTGACATACACATTATCTTCTTGAAATTTTTTATTCAACTTGTCTAGTTCACATAATACATCTACCAACATATGTAAGAAAAATTATACTAAGAAGATACTATCCTTATCATACCACAAATCTCTCTTCTCACTTTTACATAAATTCAACAATGGAGGCATCAACACAATAAACCTTTCAATAACGTGTCCTCTTGAGAGCCATCTAACTCCATGAATTTGAAGAGCTTGACATGTTTTGAGTTACATGGGTTCCTAAAGATCAATAAGTTCATTATGTCTTTTAGTAGAATTTTGGACCCAAGAATATACCTTATTTGCTAAATTTTCAACAAACATCAATTCAGGGAAATTTTTAGCAACATCTGATGCATCTAAAGCCTCACATGATCAATGTAATGAATGCATATATGATTGTGTACATTTTTTTTTAAAGAGTAAAAAATCCATTTTCACTCCCCACCATTGATGAAGTGTCATCTGTAGAAACTACTATCCAAATTTTATTTGAAATACCCCTCTCTTTATTCAAAACACACGCATCATATATTGTTTTCCCTCTTCTATCACACACATTTATGAGCTTTAAGAATTGTGAAATAGGTGGCCCCAACCCTTTTGAGTCTATAAAATTAACATAAACCACAAGGCGTTTCTCTAAGATTCAATCTGTACTTTCATCCAATATCAAAGAGAACAATGGGATGTCTAACATTTTTTTCACTTTGTCTCTCTTCAATTTAATTAAATACAGAAAAAAGGAAATCATTTACAGCCATATGATTTGTATATGATTTATAGTTCTTGTTTTTTTTTTTTTTGCATGTTTGGTGTTTCTAAGTGCATTTCAAGATAACAAAGGGACTCATATTTTAAGAGGGGAAAGTCTTATTGCACAACCCAATAAAATAATTTCATATTTGTGATGATTTTTTCCATATTGGTGTCATCAATGCTTGCAATGTGTCTTGGAATTGATTTTATTTTCCCTGCATTTCCACATATCCATTTTGCTTGTGAGATTTTATGGATGTTTGAATCTCCATGAGTAACTATTGCATCATGTTACAAAGTAGTATAATTAGTTCCAGTGCCCCATGGTCTCGTAGACTTGTGTTTTTCATAATATATGCATTTCATGACTATTTTCCCTTCATGTATTGTACACCTCAACCACTTAAATTTAACTTTCCATTCATCTCTAAACACTCTTTTTACTCTAGCCCTTTTTTGTTTTATGTTAAATCTTCCCCCTCTTCAAATTCTTCACCATACTCATCATCACACCTCAATATATTTAAGTCTTAATTTAAATCAAAATTAAGATCCTCTTGCGATGAAGCTTTGGATGTTCTGGACCATGCAAAAAACTTCTTGATTGAAGATTGGTTCTTTTTATTTTGAGACATTTTTTTTATAGTACCTATACAAACCAAACAATAAAAAATAATTAGATATAAAAAATTAGATGTAACTATATAAACTTCATAAATTATTTGTATTAATTGTTATATATGAACCCCTACAAATAAAAAATTGATAATTAATCTCAATTGTCATGTTTGAGAAGAAAACATGTGTTATTCCATGATATTTCTATGTCAAATTGGATGCATGACTCAAAGGCTAAGTGGGCTTGATAATTTAAAAAATAATAAAATTATATGCACTGAGTAATGTGAAATCACAAGGACTTAGATTAGAATTAAAGAGTACAAAGTAAGCTTCATCCATGGAAGAAAAAGGGTGTCGATTTGACCATGTCAATAAAAATGAGAAACTGTCTCCCAAAAAAATAAAATTAATGTCAACATAAACAATTTTCCATATGTGATTTTAATTTGTCCATGCCCCTAAAACCAAAACACTAACCCATAAAACAAAAGGACCTATAGAACCAAAAGTAATGGCACAGGTGGTCCATAAGACTGTCTACTAAATCAACATAACATTATACAGAAGAAAATTAAGTTATAATTAGTATGTAGATCTTGGCAATGTGTCATATATGTGCAACATTTATAAATCATCTTCTCATATCTGCAAACAAGTCATCTTCTAAAATACCAAATAAACAAGTGTAATTGTATCTACAATTTGATAATTTAAAAAAAAATCAGACTAGCGTTTTACAAATAGAAAATTGATTTTTGAATAAATTTTGTGTGGATTTTTTATTAATAATTCAAATCATTATTTATAATTTATTATTTATATTCTCTCTAATTTATCATTAATATTTTTATTTTTTATTTTTTTAAATGACAAATCACCAGTGGTGATGATTTTAAGAGTCTATAAAAATTTCACAGATAGTTTATCCAAATACCAATTTTCTACTTATAAGTCACGGAAACATAAAATCTATAAATTATAAAAATAAATTGAAATAAATTATATATTATATAAGGAGAGCCTTGAGTGGTCTTTGTGTGAAGGTGTGAAACATATAAGGGTAATTTTTGGAGCCACTAGTTTAAATAGCACACCATTTAACAATAATATAAATTTAAAAAAAAAATAGATGGAAGAATGTAGTAATGCTCTACATGGAAGTTGTGTTTTATTTTATTTTATTTTATTTTTTTCATTTTTGGTCCTAAATGAATAGTAAATAAAATGTTTGCTTGTATGATTTAGAGAGACTTATTTGCTAGGAGATTAAAAGCAAATCAATGACCTCATTTGGGCATCTAATATCTATTTCCTATACTTTTTCTCTACCTCAATATTGTCAAGCATATTCATGAATTCTTTTACCTCTTCTTCTCTTTCTATAGCCTCATAATTCTCCATTGCAATGCTTCTTCATTCATACCACAATTACCAAATGGGTAATGAGAGAGATGAATATATGGAAATGGGTATCTGAGTTTTTTCACATGGATTACGGAAAAAAATGAATTTAAAACAATGAGTATTTAAATTTTCAATTTGAGTGGTCAATAAATGGTGGAGTTAATATCTAAACATGAGAATTTAGAAATACATAGGTTGCTACTTTAACATACTTGAAAATGTGAGCAATAACAATGATTTAATGACTAGTGAGCAGTGAGGACCATTGGAAAATCTATCATCTATTCACCTTTAGGCTCCAGTCCTCCATGGTCCACCATCTCAGCCATGTTATCACTTCATTCACATTTGGATAGGGAGTCAGGTGTCCAGGATTATTCACCTTACAAACCAGTTGGAAGTGACCACAGTGAATTGATAAAAACAAGCCAACAAATATCAACAGTCTGCAATTTGTTTCAAATTTCTAATTCTACTATTCAGATCTTCATGCTAAATGCATTTGGGCTATGGGTGTCAAACATATAGGTAAATTGGTAATAGGACTTAAGTAAATTTGAAATTTTGAAACTCAAAACAACCAGTGACATAGACTGTACAGCAAGACGGTAGACTCCAACTCCAAGTTACACTTATAATCTAGAAGTGATTCATGAAAGAGGTGATATGCATTTATGAAAATCTATTAAAATCCTCTTTGAGTCCTTGGGTAAGGTATCGGTAGTCATTCATAGCTTGTAGGAAATTATAATTTACCAATTGTAATTTTTCCAACAGTCCATGCTAAAAAAATAAAAAATAATTCCAACCTATCAATTATAATTTGTGAGTGCCAAGAGGGTAGTGGGCTTAGGCTATAGAGACTAGAGTGGAGGGCCAAATGGTGGGGGCCTATATGGTCTAGTATAATTCTATAGGTTATAGGCTACCACCTACCTTATACTATAAAATGTGTGATTTTTCATTTTGAACGTCATAGTGATAGTTTTGATAAGAATTCCCATCTATTAATATGTTCCAAACTATTTTAACTATATTTTATGGGTTAAAATGTCAAAAATGCCTAAATGGCTATCAAATTTAACCCCTGCAGGTAAGTTGGTAATATGACTAAGGAAAGTTGAAAGTTTGAAGTTTGAAACAACTAGCGACATAGACTGTACAACAAGATAGTAGACTCTAACTCCAAGTTACACTTATAGTCCAAAGGTGATTCATGAATTAGGTGATAAGCATTTAAGAAAATATTTCAAATTCCTCCTCGAGTCCTTGAGGAAGATATTGGAGGTTGTCCATAGCTTGTAGGCAATTTTAATTTTCAAATTGTAATTTGTCCAATAGTCCATGCTTACAAAAAATTATATGTGACCTCCTATGAATAGGAATATGTGGATACAACAAACTCTATCACATACCTATTCAGTTTCCCACACCACCAAAATTTAATATCTCTAGTCTAAATTACATCTAGGTTTCTCAACTACTCCACTCATTGTTCCATCAAAGATTATTTCCATCCATAGTTTCCACTCTTACTCATAGCATACATTGTAATCCTTGCATTCAAATGCATTGGTAGTTCATAGAAGAATACCTCATAAAGTGCATTTTTCATGTTGTATTCCACCCATTCCCTTGGCTTTTGATTTTCATGGCTGGGGTGGTTCATTGTAAATTTTTCCTTAAATTGATCCAACCAACACTCAATATTCTCCAATGAAATCTAGTACATGATCTCTACTCACCATTGCAACAACAAAATTCAACCCATCCTGGCAATAGAACCAAAAATGTTTGAGTCCTTTTAGCTACCTGTGTTCTAGTCTTATGCACATCCCAACTCTAATATTCATATGTTGACATATCATAAAATGTATCCTTATGCACTCACCTGAGGCACATAGAGGGCTAAGAGGGTTTTGGTTGGGGTCAGTTGGAAATAATGAAATCAAGCATTATCTTGCATGGATATTTATGTGTGGGAGAGTAATTAGGGTGTACTTCATACTTATCCTATCAACACATGGAATCAAACAACCATTCATATGAATAATAACATAGAAACATTATTCTAACCTAAGTATTCATAATTTAAATTAAAAAGACATCATTAAATATAATAATAGCATTAGTCTAAGCATACTAACAATACTCTATAGCCATAAATAAAGATAATAATAACAACAACCATAATCATGTCCATTACTTAGTAAATCATGATTACAAGGTGCTCAAGAGCACTAGCAATGTCACAAACTATCTTTTACTATCTCTCTTACTCTCTAAATTCATACAACATTTCTCTTCTTCCCTAGAACTTTGTTAACAATTTTACAACATTTTTCTTATGACTGACCTCTCTCCTCTAGCAGACCATTTTCCCTCCTTTTATAGAATTCTAAAGGGATATATGTGTCAGAAGGTAGCTCAACTACCACCAATCATCAGTTAATGTGTTTTCCATCAACTTAGTAGTTAATGTGACACTCCCCTTGAGGTCAACTACCTCATTATTTATCATCACTTCTCATATGTCTATTAGAATTTAACTATAAGTCATTACTTCCATCATTTATCTAAAAATTATGCTAATGTTGATGAGTTTGACATTGACACACATTAACTTCTATCATTTCCCTAACTGCATTTTTGGGCATGCACACATGGGTTAGTTTTATTGTTCCATGTCAAGCTCTACTTCTTTGAGGTATTAGCACTAGTCTCTGGATACATTTTTCACATATGCACATAGATTGGTCCTAGTCATCGCATGCCACACTTCGATACTTTAAGGTGTTAGGATTGTGTTGGACTTGGAACAAACAACAAAGCTAGTGAAACTCAAGGGTCAATCGTGGCATAAATTAGAATCAAACATGAAAGCATACACACCATATGGTTCAAAATACATTATTTTTTAGGAAATTTTAGAAAATGGATTGTCTTAGGGCTTATAAACAATAAAATTTATCATAAAATATAACTAGGGTTTTACATATAAGAGTATGAAATACAATTAATCTTAGTAAGTAAGAAGTAATTAGTATTCAATGTCATATGTAAGCCTAAAGGGGTGTAAGATTGTTGGTTCACCAAAATTTAATATAAATAAATGAACTACAATTAATTAAACATCCATGATAATGTATGCCTATTTAATGGAACAACAATATAGGAAATTATACAATGGTATAGAATTGGCATATGTTGTATAGAGTGTTGTATAAGGATTCTTGTAAAAATATTATTCTGTATTGGCTTTTTTTTAAAAGGGCGTATGCCCTTTACAGAAAATGCTTTGCATTTTTCATTGTGTCATGTTTTTTGTCCCCTAACTTTGTGCATCTACCCTTGGAAACATGTAGTTCTGAAGCTATGGTGATTTTTTCCCAAAATATTGAATTTGATTGGGGAATGTTTCCAAGGTTGTACAAAATGCTCCTAGTATGTTCCAACATGATACAAAGTGCCCATGGTAAATTATTTATAATTGAAATATTAATTTATAGGTTTGTACATCTATTTATACACTTTATTTCCATGCCTTCAATGTGTGTGATGTAAATCCTTTGTACATTTAATAGTTTAATATCAAACTCTAAGTTTCAAGTAAAATAGAAAATAGATCACAGATTTGCATTATGGTACAATGGAATATACCCCTCATGTATCAAGTATAAGCTTAAATGGTAAGATGTGTAATCGATGATCAAATAAAGTACAATACTTGTAAGTTTGTAAATAAATTTGAATTCATATTTGGAAATAATATCATGTGTGCCTACTTCCAATAATTATAAATAGGAAAGACATAAAATGGAAATTGAGCCCATTTAGTTAAGGGGTGCAAAACAATAATTTATGGGACATTATTAAATGAATAGGTAGCAACATGATTAGAAATGTAAAGGAATATATGGAGATGGTTCTGTTGTAGGCAAATTCATTGATAGGTATTCAAAACATTAATTTAATCTCATTTAATCATACATTAACCATTCATATAGATGTGAACATCTAGCAAAACATATGCAACCATACAATATCATGAAACAAGATAACACATTACATATGTGGGAAACCCTCAAGGGTAAGAAAGCCCACTTATCTTTATAAATGGACTATATTCCTATAATACAAAAACCAATATTTATTGAAGCACCAACTCCACATGGAGCACCAACCCCAACTAGTCAAGCGCCCACTCAACTAGGCTTTAGCAAGCACCAACTGACAAGGAGGCACCAATCCCCTAAATGACTTAGCACCAACTCAACCACCTAAAAATTTTTATCACCTTCATAAAATATTATTTATCACAAAACTAATAATGATCACCATTTTAGCTCTTCCCACTCTTCTATCCCTCTCAAACTGCCTTTTAGGCTTCTTCGCTTAACTAGGTCTCTTCAAGACAGATTAGGTCATATGACTTTGATATTCATCTATAGTACCCATATTAGATCTTCATGATAGTTTATCTACACTCTTATGATTTTCTAAAAGACCTCCTTCATCTCTTCAATGTGTTATTTCCTTCACTTACACTCATAAATTCTCTAACAAGCCAATTAGGCTTATTAGGTCTTATTCTTATACAATCCTCTAGCTCACACACCTCTTGGTCAGCCACATACACTTTAACACTTGGATTAACCTTAAAATATGTCTTATAACATGTTTCATACATTAATAAATCATTAAAATATGTTAGTCACAACTTAAAATACCAAAACCTCTTTCAAGCCTTAAGGAGGCGTAATTCAATTAGACCTTCATTAGTACACATTACCCTTTGATCTCCTTGGAACACTTTCAAACTCCAAATATAGTAGGAAAACTTCATATGCCATAAAAATATACCTCCAGTAATATCATCTTAAGTCCATGACACTTTTTTATCTCCAACCACCACTTGAAGCACATAATTATTACTATTTACATTAGGCCTTCACACACAAAGAAAGGTATGTCTTGAACATGTAAAGATAACACATTATTTAACCACAAAACCATGAAAATAAATAAAATGCACATAACCTAAAAGACCTAAATAAATTCACAACATAATTATACTTCATCACACATGTCATAGATCCTTAATAACACCTTTACAACTCACTCACTCAGAACTGCCAATTTTCCTCAAAGACCAGTCATGGTGACTCAGAGCTCCAACACATGTATAGACATCTGCAATGACTTATGATGAATTTAGATGATCCTATGAGATAATTATACCATTTTTATATAAAAATATAATATATTCAAATGGAAAATATTGGTCTTGTAGACCAATCTCATGACCATATATCTCATTGTCTCATCCGAAACAGACATGTCAACTTATGAGCAAATTTTTCACTATATTCATTGACATATAAAAATTATAAAAAAAAAATTAATGTCTTAAAATTTATGAAAAAAACTCTATGTACTTGGTTTCATCATCTTATCATGAAAATACATTCCTAATCATCTTCTCATTGTTGTCAGGGTTTTTCACTATTTGCACCATTAGGCCTATTAGCGATTGGCCAAATTGGAACACCAAATTTTAAAATATAAATCCTATAACCTATCCAAAAATCTTAATTTACATAAACTACATGTCTCAAGCTTCATCCTCCATTCATGTTCATACTTTAACATGGTCAACTCTGACTACTACAATAAATGTTTAAAAAATTAGCACTTTCTTATAGGTTTTACTCACACACCTAAAAACTCAATCACACATGAGGTGCCTAGGATAGTTTAATACAACCTCCAATATATTACCTATGTATACAAATCAATTTTGGGCACTTTTGATCTACATATTCAACATCGAGTCCTTATTAGGGTTCTAAGAGGGTTTAAACCTATTTTCATTCTTAACAATCATTCATAAAGCATAGACCCTAAATCCAAAAAAAAATGCCTATAATTTTTATTTATGAACCTTCCCAATATACCATTAATATATTAGTTTCCCATGAAAATATTTTATGAGCTAATAAGCACAATAAAATCCTTCTTAGGTTGAGAACCCTTCATTCTAAGCACTTGAGAGGCCTCCAAACAACTTTTCATGCCTTATCATTCATACTATGACCTAAAACTACATAAACATTCTTAAAAAAACATAAATAACCTTTGATAATTTTTACATAATCTCAAAAACTCTAAAATCTGATCATGACCTCTCATTAGGCCACATTCTCTCTCTCTCTGATTTCTAGACCTTGACTTGCAAACCACATTAGGTATTAAAACTAACTTTCATGCCTCTTTCCATGAAATATCCACATCACCCAAATACTCAATAAAAATTTATCATTCTTAAATATTTCCATACATCCTTAATATGCCTTGACAACAAATCATGATGCCTCATTAGGCCAATCAGGGTTTAGGAGTGGTCTAGGTGCAGACTTGGTCTGAAGGTCTTACTCATGTAGTCTCACCCTAAGACTCTAATTAGTGTTCTAATTATTCATATACATGCTCAAAAAACCATATACATCCATTCATGCATGTGTTCACTCATCTCACCAAGCCACCAAGCTCCTACCTTCTCACAAGGTCTCTTCATACCATAACTAGGCTTAGGCTACTCAAAGACCTATACCTTCATGCAACCATAAAGAATTTTTTGCCTTAAAATTATCTATTTTTCCTTCAAATTATGTTTCATTACAACATAATTCAATGATAACACTCCATCAATTCCCTTTGTCATATCAACATATTTCCAACTAGGCACACTCTCTCAATGACATCAACATCATGCAAGATGTACCTTTTACATCAATGACAATCCTCAACAATCTCCCCCTTTGTCATTGATGAAAACCATTTTTATAAAAATTATAATTAATTTTTAACTTTCTCACTCTTTAACATAAATGACAAAGTGATGTCTACAACTCCTTGGATCACACTCCTTGCAACTAAAACACTCAACATATAGAATTATGAGTTTATGAGTCATCATATAAATATACTCCCCCTATATCCATACATACCTTCTTAGCATTAATCTCCTTCACTGGGATCTAATGAACCACTTGATTATCCCCCTCTAAGCACTTGAATTTCTTAGTGACTTCTAGGGGAAAGAACTATACCTAATTCCTGTCTTAAGTGTTCAAATGTTGCTTTTAGAAGTGGCTTATTCAAAATGTCTATAATCTGATCCTGTGTAGAAAAATTATTCAAGTTTGATAGTTTTTTTACTTACCTAATCTCTTAATAAATTATACTTCATATGAATGTGCTTAGTCCTTAAGTGCATGATAGGGTTCTTTGAAACACTCATAGCATTTGTATTATCACAATAGATAAGGCTAGGACAATCATACTCCACCTTGTAGTATTTTAATGTTTGTTTCATCCATAAGACCTGATTATAACATTAATTTGATATAATTTACTCATATTCACAAGTGGATAATGCTACTGATGGTTATTTTTTGCTTATCTATGAAACTAGGCACCCACCTAAGAAGAAAGCTCCTTCACTAGTACTCTTCCTATCATCTATATTTCCTAACCAATTTGCATTTGTATAGGTTGTGAAATTAAACTCCTTGCTCCTTTGATACCACAATACAAACTCCATATTTCCCTTGAGATACCTTAGTATCCTTTGGATCTGCTTGAAGCCTTCCCACAAAACCTACTACTTGCATGATGTCAGGTATAGAGGTAGTAGTATATAACAAATTTCTAATCATTAACCTATATGATGTTTGATTGACCTTTTAAGACTCATCTTCCTTTTTCAACTTATCTCTATGATCATAGGTGTATTAACTTCCTTGCAATATTCCATCTCAAACTTCTTCAACATCTCTCTTATGTACTTGGATATTGAAACGACTATACCTTTTTTAGATTGAGTGATTTTCAACACAAAAAATAATGATAGTTATCCCATCATGGACATCTCAAATTATTTCTTCATCTCTTATGCAAATACATTGGTCATGTTCTCATTATTTCCACCAAATATGATGTCATCCACATAGGCAAATACTATCAATTGATGGTCATCTTCTATCTTTATATATAGGTTACTATCTATAATTCCTCTTAGATGACTTATGATGTATGTATATGATCCTATAATATCATTAGACCATTATTAGATATAAATATAATATAGCTAAATGACAAATATTGGTCTTGCAAACCAATCTCATGACCTTATATCTCATTGTCTCATCTGAACTAGACAGGTCAAATTGTGAGCAAATAATTCACTATATTCATTGACCTCCAAAAATTATACCAAACATGAATATGTATTACAAGTCCTAAACAACATCTCTATCTACTTGGTTTCATCATCTTATCATAAAAACACATTCCTAATCATCTTCTCACTATTACCAGGGTTTTTCACTATTTGTACCATTAGGCCTATTAGTGATTGACCAACTTAGAACACCAAATTTGCACACCTAAAGCCTATAACCTATCCAAAAACCTTCATGGACATAAACTACATGCCCCAAGCTTCATCCTTCATTAATTTTCATATTTTGACTTAGTCAACTATGACTGCCACAGTAAATCTCTAAGAAATTAACACTTTCTTCTAGGGTCTACTCACACACATGAAAAATAAATCACACCTAGAGTTTTTTGAGAGAGTTTACTACAACCTCCAATAGCTTACCTGAGCATAGCAATCCATTCTAGGCACTTTTTATCAACATCTTCAACATCGGGTCCTTATTAGGGTTCTAAGAGGGTTTAAACCTATTTTCATTCCTATAAATCATTCATAAAGCATAACCCCTCAATCCAAAAACAAATACCTATAATTTTTATCTAGGACCCTTCCCTATATACCATGAATAGCTTAGGTTCCCATGAAAAGGTTTTATGAGCTAATGAGCACAAAAAAATCCTTCTTGGGTTGAGAACCATTCATTATGAGCACTCAAGATACCTCCAAACAACCTTTCATGCCTTTTCCTTCATAATATGACCTCAAAATACATAAAAACACTTGAAAAAGCATAAATCACCTTTTATAATGTTTACATAAGCTCAAACACTTTGAAATAGAATCATGACCCATCATTAGGCCATATTCTCTCTCTACTTTCTAAACCTTGACCTACAAACCACATTAAGTTTTAAAAGTGACCTTCATGCCTCTTTCAATGCACTCTCCCCATCACTAACATACTAAATCAACATTTATTATGCTTAAATATTTACATACGTCCTTCATATTCATTGACAACAGATCATGATGCCTCATTATGCCAAGTAGGGTCTAGGAGTGGTCTAGGTGCAGACTTGAAATGAAGGTCTTACCCCTACAGGCTCACCAGAGACTCTCATAAGTGTTCCAATACTTCCCATACATGTTCATAAAACCTCATACATCCATTCATTCATGTGTGAACTCATCTCACCAAGCCATCAAGCTCATACCTTCTCACAAGGTCTCTTCATATCATGACTAGGCTTAGGATACTCAAAGCCCTATACCTTCATGCAAATATAAGGCATTTGTTTCCTTAAAATTATCTATTTTGCCTTAAAATTATATTTCATGATAACAAATTTCAATTAAAACACTCCATCAATGTCCTTTGTCATATCAACATACTACCAACTAAGCACACTCTCTCAATGACATCAACATCATATAAGATGCACCTTTTACATCAATGACAATAATCAATAATCTCCCCCTTTGTCATTTATGGAAACCATTATTAGAAAACTTATCCCTCATTCTTAAATTTCTCCCCCTTTGACATAAATGACAAAGTGATGTCTGCAACTCCTTGGAACCAAAACACTCAACATATAGAACTATGAGCTTATGATTCATCATACAAACATGTTCCCCCTATATCCATGCATACCTTCTTAGGACTACTCTCCTAAACTTAGAGATAATAAACCACATTATTATATCACTGTAAGAACTTAAATTCTTTAATGACTTCTAGGGGCAAGAACTACACCCAATTCCTATCTTAGGTGTTCAAATGTTGCTTTTGGAAGTGGCTTGGTCAAAATGTCTACAATCTACTCCTGTGTAGAAACATATTCAAGTTTGACACTTTGTTCACTTACCTAATCTCTTAGTAGATGATACTTGATAGGAATGTGCTTAGTCCTTATGTGCATAACAAGGTTCTTTCATAGGGCTAGGACCATCATACTCCACCTTGTAGTGTTTTAAGGTCTGTCTCATCCATAGGCCCTGATTGCAACATGAAGTTGTTGCAATGTACTCAAATTCACAAGTGGATAATTCTACTGATGGTTGATTTTTGATTATCCATGAAACTAGACACCCACCTAAGAATAAATCTCCACCTTTGGTACTCTTCCTATCATCTAGACTTCATGCCCAGTCTACATTTGTATACGCTATCAAATTAAACTCCTTGCTCCTTGGATACCACAACCCAAACTCCATAGTCCCCTTGAGATACTTGAGTATCCTTTTGACTACTTGCACATGATTTTCCTTTGGATCTACTTGAAGCCTTCCCACAAGACCTACTACTTGCATGATGGTAGGTCTAGAGGTAGTGGTGTATAGAAAATTTCAAATCATCCAACCTATACGACATCTAATTCACCTTTGGAGACTCATCTTCCTTGCTCAACTTACACCCTATGATCATAGGTATACTAACTACCTTTAAATATTCCATATCAAACTTATTCAACATCTCTCTTATGTACTTGGATTATGAAATGAATATACCTTTTTTAGATTGAGTGATTTACAACCTAAGAAAGAATGATAGTTCCCCAACATGGACATCTCAAATTCCTTATTCATCTCTTCTACAAAGACCTTGGTCATGTTCTCATTATTTCCACCAAAAATGATGTCATCCACATAGACAACTATTATCAACTAATGGTAATCTTCTATATTTATGTATAGATTACTATATTCAACTCCTCTTTTAAATATTTGATCCAATAGATACCTATCCAACCTAGTATACCAAGCTCTAAGAGATTGATTTAGACCATAAAGAGCCTTTTTCAATCTGAAAACATAGTCCTTATTGCCTAATATTGAGAACCCCTCAAGTTTCTCTATGTACACCTCCTCTTCCAAATTCCCATTCAAAAAGGAATATTTGACATCTATTTCATATACCTTAACCCCTTTGAATCCTGCATATGCTAGAAATAATATGATGGCCTCCAATCTTACTACTATGCAAAGGTCTCCTCAAAGTTTATCCCTTCAACTTATGCATATCCTTTGTAGACTAATCTAACCTTGTTGCTAGTGACTTCTACATCTTCATTCAACTTGTTTCTAAACATCCATTTTGTACCAATGACATTCTTATCTTTAGGCCTAGGAACTAGTTCCCAAGTCTCATTCTTTTCCATTTGGTCTAAATCCTAATTCATTTCACCTATCCAAAATATGTCTTTACTTGATTCTATAAGATTCTTAGGTTCAATCTTCAAAAATAAAGTAACATTCTATTGATTTATATTACTTTCCAGTCTTCTACTTGTTTACATACCTACATTCTTATTCCTAATGATTTGAGATTCAGGATGACCTCTTTGAATCTATCTTGATGGGCCTTTTGAGTGATATCTCTCCTCAACTTCTTCTTCTTCCTTATCAACCTCTATATTCTCCTCTTCATTATTGAAGTCTAGATATTCTAAAGTATCCTTTGACTATGAGTTTGATTTCCTTATCTCATCAATATTCAAATTGGTGCTTTCCACTATCTTCTATAACCTCTTGTTATAAGATCTATAGGCTAAGATTATTTATGAGTATCCTAAGAATATACCTTCATCATATCTAATTCAAAATTTCTTATGTCTTCATCATCTCTTTTGATGAAACATTTGCTCCCAAACACTCTAAATTGTTCCACATTAGCATGTCTACCTTTTCATAGTTAATAAGGAGTCTTATTGACATTGGTCCTTATCTGTCCTTTATTCAAAATGTAAATTGCAGTGCTTACTACCTCTCTCCAATATCCATTAGATAATATATACCCATTTATCATAGTTATATCCAACTCTTAAACTGTCATATTCTTTCTTTCCAATACTCTATTTTGTTGAGGTGTCCTAGCTACTGAGAACTATCTCTTTATTCCATGAACCTCATAGAAGTCATAAAATTAATTAGAGGAAAATCTCCTCTATCATATCTTAGGCACTTGATCTTTCCATTCTTCCCATTCTCAACAAGATCCTTGAATGCCTTGAATTTGTCATGAGCTTCTAAATTTTTTTTCAATAATGCTATCCAAGTCATTCTTGTGTAGTCATCTATGAATAACATGAAGTAAATATCTCTTTAATGCATTAAATTCTTTTAGGCCCACAAATATTAGTGTGTATTAACTTCAAGGGTCTTATAGTAGAGTATTTTTTATACTTGAACTTTCTTTTAGTCTTCTTACCATGTTGACATGCCTTGCAAAGTATGTTTGTAGGTTTGGTGATCTTAGGCATGTTCTTTATAGACTTATTAGTACTTATCTTGACCATATTTTTAAAGTTTAGGTGACCTAACCTTATGTGTCATAGTCAACTTTCATCCATCTTGCTCATAAATCATCTCTCCTTCTTGATCTCATTCAAGACATATAGATTGTTCTCAGTCCTCTTAGCATTGGCAATTAGCCATCTTGGTTTGGCTCTCCTTATCTCACACCCTCTATCATGAAAGTTTAGTGTGTGTCCTTGAATCCACATTTGACTTACACTAAGCAAGTTATGTTTCAAACCTTCCACATACAACACATTTTATGTCTTGGTCTTCCCATTATCCAAACATAAGATACTCTTCCCAACTATATTGGCAGTTGTGTTATCTCCAAATTTCACTATTCCTACATCATTCTTATTTAATGAGATGAAATTATTTTTATCTCATGTTATGTGTCTTGAGAAACCACTATCTATATTCCATTTCATGCTATCATATTGAATGTGAAAGGCAATCTAAGATAGCATAGAATCCTCTTTAGTCTTATGTTTGACCTTAGAAAATAATCTATCTTGACTCTTGGACTCAATATGATCAGTCCTAACTTGATTTAGATTCCATACCAATGTTTGACCCTTCTCATGTACTCTAGGAGATTAATATATCTTTTTGAATCTTTAGGGGCTTATAACTCTATTAGAACATTATCTTGCAATGTGTCTCAAATTTTGACAACTATAGCAAAAAATATTTTTGTACTTACCTCTTAACTGATCACTCCTTTTCCCATGGTCCCATGATAACTTATCCCTTACTGAATTTGGATGCTTGATTGGTCTTTTTATGTTCACTCTTGTTTTAAAAATTACCCATCTTTTTTGTGAGTTTCTCATGCAAAACCTTGAAAGAATCTAGATCTATCTTCAATTGATCATACTCAACTTCCTTTGATCTAAACTTTGTATTAACACCTAACTAATTATTGAGATCATTGATAGTCTTATTTTGATGATTCAAATCATATGTGGCACTTATGATCTCAACTTCAAGGTTTATTTTAGCTTCTCCTTCTTCATTGTCAAAGCATCCTTCTTCATCATACATGTCTTCTTATTTTTTATCACTAGACATATTATGCTTCTTAGGATCACCTTCAAGTTGTTAGACTTGCTTCAAAGGAAAAGGATATGATACCAATTTCGGAAATAAAAATAACTAATATTTGGGTATCATTTTCTTCAAAATATTCATTTAATTCCACTTAAGCATATATGAACCATTCATACAGACAAGAACATCTAGCAAAGTATATGCAAACAAATAAGATCATGAAACAAGATAACACATTACATATGTAGGAAACCCTCAAGGGAAAGAAAACCCACTAATATATATAAATTAACTACATTCTTATAAGACAAAAAACAATATTTATTTAAGCACTAACTCCACATGAAACACCAACCCCAGCTATTCAAGTACCCACTCAACTAGGCTTTAGCAAGCACCAACTAGCAAGGAGGCACCAACTTCCTAGATGAATCAACATCAACTCAGCCACCTTAAAAATTTTATCACCATTATAAAATATATTTTCTCACATAGTAGATGATTATCACCTTATTTAGCTCTCCTCGCTCTTATATCCCTCTCAAACTGCCTTCTAGGCTTCTTCACTCAATTAGGTCTCTTCAAGATAGATTAGGTCATATGACCTTGATATTCAGCTATATTACCCTTATTATATATTCATTAAATTTTATCTACACTCTTATTATGGTCTAAAATACCTCCTTCACCTGTTTAATGTGCTATTTCCTTCACTTTCACTCCCAAATACTCTAACAAGCCAATTAGGCTTATTAAACCTTATTCTTATACAATATTCTAGCTCACCCACCTCTTATTTGGCCACACACACATGTACACTTGTATTACCCTTAAAATATTTATTATAACATGTATCATACATGAATCAATAATTACAATAGGTTGGTCATAACTTAAAAGACCAAAACCTCTTTTAGGCCTTAAAGAGACCTAATTCAATTAGGCCTTCATTAGTACATGTTACCCTTTGTTATCCTTGGAATACTTTAAAACTCCACACACATTAGGAACACTTCATATAAAACTCAAATATAACTCTACCAATATCATTTTATGTACATGACACTTTTTAGCTCCAACCACCACTTGAAGCACATCATTAGTAATGTTTACATTAGGCCTTTACACACAAAAAGGTCTGTCTTGAATAGCTGAAGATAACACATTATTTAACCACACAACCATGAAAATAAATCACATACACATAGCCTCCAATACTTAAAAAACTTCACCAACAACATTATAATTCATCACATAGGGCATAGAGCCTCAAAAACACCTCTACAACTCACTCACTCAGAACTACCAATTTTTCTCAAAGACCAGTCATGGTGACTCAAACCTAAAACCCATATATAAACATCTTCAATGAATATTTATGAATGTATATGATCCTATGATATCATTATATCATTCTCAAATATAAATATAATATATTCAAATGGTAGATATTGGTCTTGCAGACCAATCTCATGACCTTATATCTCAATGTCTCATCTGAACCAAACAGCTCAAATTGTGAGAAATTTTTTCACTATATTCATTAACCTCCAAAACTTATAAAAAATATTAACATGTATTAAAATTATTTAATAACATATTTATGTACTTGGTTTCATCATCTTATCATGAAAACACATTCCTAATCATCTTCTTAATGCTTTCTGGGTTTTTCACTATTTGCACCATTAGGTCTATTAGCAACTGGCCAACATAGAACACTAAACTTCCACACCTAAATCATATACCCTATCCACAAACCTTCATGTACATAAACTACATGTCTCAAGCTTCATCCTCCATCCATTTTCATTCTTTGACTTGGTCAACTCTAACTGCTACAATAAATCTCTAAGAAATTAACACTTTCTTATAGGGTCTACTCAAACACCTAAAAAATCAATCACACCTAGAGGTGCTTGACAGAGTTGAATACAACATCCAATATCTTAAATAATCATACAAATCCATTTTAGGCACTTTTTATCAACATCTTCAACATCAGGTCCTTATTAGGGTTCTAAGAGGGTTTAAACCTATTTCCATTCGTAATAATCATTCATAAAGCATAGCCCCTCAATATAAAAAAAATCCTATAATTTTGATATAGAACCCTTACCCAGATAACATAGAAATATTAGGTTCCCATGCAAGGGTTTGACAAGCTAATGAGCACAAAAAAATCCTTCTCAGGTTGAGAACCCTTAATTATGACCACTCAAGAGACCTCCAAATAATTGTTCATGCCTTGTCCTTCATATTATGACATAAAACTATATGAACACACTTGAAACAACATAAATCACCTTTGACAATATTTACATAATCTCAAACACAATGAAATCTAATCATGACCCCTCACTAGGCCACATTCTCTCTCTCTACTTTCTAGACCTTGACTTATAAACCACATTAGGTCTTAAAACTGACCTTCATGCCTCTTTCCATGCACTCTCCACATCACTCACATACTAAAGAAACTTTTATCATGCTTAAATAGTGCCATACATCCTTAATATGCCTTGACAATAGATCATGATGCCTCATTAGGCAAAGCAGGGTATAGGAGTGGTCTAGGTGCAGACTTGGTCTAAAGGTCTTACCCCTATAGGCTCACCTTGAGACACTCATAAGTGTTCTAATACTTCACATAAATGCTCAAATAACTTCATACATCCATTCATTCATGTGTACACTAATCCCACCAAACCATCAAGCTCATACCTTCTCACAAGGTCTCTTCATGCCATGTAATTTCATGCAACCATAAAGCATTCATTGCCTTCAAATTATCTATTTTACCTTCATATTATCTTTCATGACAACAACCTTTAATGATAACACTCCATCAATTCCCCTTATCATATCAACATACTACCAACTAGGCACACTCTCTCAATGGCATCAACATCATGTAAGATGCACCTTTGACATCAATGACAATCCTTAACAGGTTTTGGGGATTTGTAAAGAGGGTTTAACACTTCAAAATTCAACCAACTACTAGGATAGTATTGTCTAGGCCTAATAAAAGGGTTAGAAGTGCAATGGAATTCAATTGAGATGGTTATTGGTACTTATGAAGGGGCTCATCAATATTGCTCCATTTGTGAACCAAATTAGCTATACATAAATAAATGTGTAAAACATACATAAATCAATATTAAATAAAGGTGAAGGGGTCATTTTAAGTCACTAAAATAGAGGATAAGTAACAATAATTTAAGTTAGATATAAAATATATATCACATATCCATTATAGAGGCCAAACTTTTTATTTATCCAAATATTATCTTTATTTGACTTTGAAAAAATCCAAATGAACACAAAAAAATCCTTCTCAAGTTGAGAACCCTTCATTATGAGCACTCGAGAAACCTCCAAATAAATTTTAATTCCTTATCCTTCATATTATGACTTCAAACTCCATGAACACACTTAAAACAACATAACACACCTCTGATAATGTTTACATAATCTCAAACACTTTGAAATCTGATCATGACCCCTCATTAGGCCACATTCTCTCTTTTTGCTTTCTAGACCTTGACCTATAAACCACATTAGATCTTAAAACTGACCTTCATGCCTCTTTCCATGCACTCTCCATATCACTCACATACTCAAGTAAATTTTATCATGCTTAAATAGTATCATACATCCTTAATATGCCTTGACAATAGATCATGATGTCTCATTAGGACAAGTAGGGTATAGGAGTGATCTAGGTGTAGACTTGGTTTGAAGGTCTTACCCATGTAGGCTCACCTTGAGACACTCATAAGTTTTTCCAATACTTCACATACATGCTCAAACAACCTTAAACATCCATTCATTTATGTGTGGACTCATCTCACCAAACCACCAAGCTCATACCTTCTCATAAGGTCTCTTCATGCCATGTACCTTCATGTAACCATAAAGCATTTGTTGCCTTAAAATTCTCTATTTTTCCTTCATATTATCTTTCATGACAAAAACCTTCAATGACAACACTCCATCAATTCCCCTTATCATATCAACATAATGCCAACTAGGCACACTCTCTCAATGACATCAACATCATGTAAGATGCACCTTTGACATCAATGACAATCCTCAACAAGTTTTGGGGGTTTGTAAAGAGGGTTTAACACTTCAAAATTCAACCAACTACTAGGATACTATTTTCTAGGCCTAATAATAAGGTTATAAGTGTAATGGAATTCAATTAAGATGGTTATTGGGACTTATGAAGAGGCTCATCAATATTGATCAAATTGTGAACCAAATTAGCTATACATAAATAAATGTGTAAAACATACATAAATCAATATTAAATAAAGGTGAAGGGGTCATTTTAAGTTACTACAATAGAGGAGAAGTAACAATAATTTAAGTTAGATATCAAATATATATCGCATCCATTATAGAGGCCAAACTTTGTATTTATCCAAATATTATTTTTATTTGACTTTAAAAAAATCCAAATGAACACAATAAAATCCTTCTCAGGTTGAGAACCCTTCATTATGAGCACTCGAGAGACCTCTAAACATTTTTTCATTACTTGTCCTTCATATTATGAACTCAAACTGCATGAACACACTTGAAAAAATATAACTCATCTCAAACAATGTTTACATAATGTCAAACACTCTAATATCTGATCATGACCCCTCATTAGGTTACATTCTCTCTCTTTGTTTTCTAGACCTTGACCTATAAACCACACTAGGTCTTAGAACTGACCTTCATGCCTCTTTCCATGAACTCCCCACATCACTCAAATAATCAAGAAAATTTTCTCATGCTTAGATAGTGTCATACATCATTAATATGCCTTGACAATAGATCGTGATGCCTCATTAGGCCAAGCAGGGTATAAGAGTGGTCTAGGTGCAGACTTGGTCTAAAGTTCTTACCCCTATAGGCTCACCTTGAGATTCTCATAAGTGTTTTAATACTTCACATACATTATCAAACAACCTTATACATCCATTCATTGATGTGTGCACTCATCTCACCAAACCACCAAGCTCATACCTTCTCATAAGTTCTCTTCATGCCATGTACCTTCATGCAACCATAAAGCATTTGTTGCCTTCAAATTCTTTATTTTTCCTTCATATTCTCTTTCATGAAAATAACCTTCAATGAAAACACTCCATCAATTCCCCTTTTCATATCAAAAGGCTACCAACTAGGCACACTCTCTCAATGACATCAACATCATGTAAGATGCACCTTTGACATCAATGACAATCCTCAACAAGTTTTGTGGATTTGTAAAGAGGGTTTAACACTTCAAAAGCCAACCAAATACTAGGATAGTATTGTTTGGGCCTAATAACAGGGTTAGAAGTGTAATGGAATTTAATTGATGTGGTTATTGGTACTTGTGAAGGGGCTCATCAATATTGCTCCATTTGTGAACCAAATTAGCTATACATAAATAAATGTGTAAAACATACATAAATGAATATTAAATAAAGGTGAAGGGGTCATTTTAAGTTACTAAAATAGAGGAGAAACAACAATAATTTAATTTAGATATCAAATATATATCACACATCCATTATAGAGGCCAAACTTTGTATTTATTCAAATAATTTTTTTTTACTTTAAAAAATCCAAATGAGCACAAAAAAATCCTTCTCTAGTTGAGAACCCTTCATTATGAGCACTCGAGAGACCTCCAAACAACTTTTCATGCCTTGTCCTTCATATTATGACCTCAAATTGCTTGAACACACTTGAAACAACATAACTCATCTCTGAGAATGTTTACATAATGTCAAACACTCTGAAATCTAATCATGACCTCTCATTAGGCCACATTCTCTCTCTCTACATTCTAGACCTTGACCTATAAACCACATTAGGTCTTAGAACTAACTTTTATTCCTCTTTTCATTCACTCTCCACATCATTCACATACTCAAGAAACTTTTCTCATGCTTAAACTATGTCATACATAACTCAATATGCCTTGACAATAGATCATGATGCCTCATTAGGCCAAGCAAGGTATAGGAGTGGTCTAAGTGCAGACTTGGTATGAAGGTCTTACCCCTGCAGGATCACCTTTAGATGCTTATAAGTGTTCCAATACTTCACATACATACTCAAATAACCTCATACATCCATTCATTCATGTGTGCACTCATCTCACCAAACCACCAAGCTCATACCTTCTCACAAGGTCTCTTCATGCCATGTACCTTCATGCAACCATAAAGAATTTGTTGCCTTCAAATTCTCTATTTTTCCCTCATATTATCTTTCATGACAAAAACCTTCAATGACAACACTCCATCAATGCCCTTTATCATATCAACCTACTACCAACTAGGCACACTCTCTCAATGACATCAACATCATGTAAGATGCACCTTTGACATTAATGACAATCCTCCACAATTTCTAGGGATTTATAAAGAGGGTTTAACACTTCAAAATTCAACCAACAACTAGGATAGTATTTTTGGGCCCGAAATAGGGTTAGAAGTGAAATGGAATTCAATTGAGATGGTTATTGGGACTTATGAAGGGGCTCATCAATATTGCTCCATTTGTGAACCAAATTAGCTATACATAAATAAATGTGTAAAAAATACATAAATCAATATTAAATAAAGGTGAAGGGGTCAGTTTAAGTTACTAAAATAGAGGAGAAGCAACAATAATTTAAGTTAGATATCAAATATACATCACACATCCATTATAGAGGCCAAACTTTATATTTATCCAAATATTATTTGTATTTCAATTTTAAAAAATCCAAACGAGCAAAAAAAATCCTTCTCGGGTTGAGAACCCTTCATTATGAGCACTTGAGAGACCTCCAAACAAATTTTCATGCCCTTAACTTCATATTATGACCTCAAACTACACAAACACACCTAAAAAAACATAACTCACCTCTGACAATGTATACATAATCTCAAACACTCTGACATCTGATCATGACTCCTCATTAGGCCACATTCTCTCTCTGATTTCTAGACCTTGACCTATAAACCACATTAGGTCTTAAAACAAACCTTCATGCCTCTTTCCATGTACTCTCCATATCACTCACATACTCAATCAACTTTTCTCATGCTTAAACAGTTCCATACATTCTTAATATGCCTTGACAGTAGATCATGATGCCTCATTAGGCCAAGCAGGGTATAGGAGTGGTCTAGTTGCAGACTTGGTCTAAAAGTCCCACCCTTGTAAGCTCACCTTGAGATGCTCATAAGTGTTCCAGTACTTCACATACATGCTTAAATAACCTCATACATCCATTCATTCATGTGTGCACTCATCTCACCAAACCACCAATCTCATACCTTCTCACAAGGTCTCTTCATGCCATGTACCTTCATGCAACCATAATGCATTTGTTGCATTCAAATTCTCTATTTTGCCTTCATATTATCTTTCATGACAACAACCTTCAATGACAACACTCCATCAATGCCCCTTGTCATACCAACATACTACCAACTAGGCACACTATATCAATGACATCAACATCATGTAAGATGCACATTTGACATCAATGACAATCCTCCATAGGTTCTTGCGGATTTTTAAAGAGGATTTAACACTTAAAAAGTCAACCAACTACTAGGATAGTATTTTTTGGGCCTAATAACAGGGTTAGAAGTGCAATGGAGTTCAATTGAGATGGTTATTGGGACTTATGAAGGGACTCATCAATATTGCTCCATTTGTGAACCAAATTAGCTATATATAAATAAATGTGTAAAACATACATAAATCAATATTAAATAAAGGTGAAGGGGTCATTTTAAGTTACTACAATAGAGGAGAAGCAACAATAATTTATGTTAGATGTCAAACATATATCACACATCCATTAAAGAGGCCAAACTTTGTATGTATCCAAATATTATTTTTATTTGACTTTAAAAAAATCCAAATGAGCACAAAAAAATCCTTCTCGAGTTGAGAACCCTTCATTATGATCACTCAAGAGACCTCCAAACAACTTTCCATGCCTTGTCCTTCATATTATGACCCCAAACTACATGAACACACTTGAAACATGATAACTCACCTCTGACAATGTTTACATAATCTCAAACACTCTGAAATCTTATCATGACCCCTCATTAGACCACATTCTCTCTCTCTTCTTTCTATAACTTGACCTATAAACCACATTAGGTTCTATAACTGACCTTCATGCCTCTTTACATGCACTCTCCACATCACTCACATACTCAAGCAACTTTACTCATGTTTAAATAGTGTCATACATCTTTAATATGCCTTGACAATAGATCATGATCCCTCATTAAGCCAAGTAGGGTATAGGAGTGGTCTAGGTGCAAACTTGGTCTAAAGGTCTTACCCATGTAGGCTCACCTTAAGATGCTCATAAAAGTTCCAATACTTCGCATACATACTCAAACAACCTCATACATCCATTCATTCATGTGTGCACTCATCTCACCAAACCACCAAGCTCATACCTTCTCACAAGGTCTCTTCATGCCATGTACCTTCATGCAACCATAAAGCATTTGTTGCCTTCAAATTCTCTATTTTGCCTTCATATTATCTTTCATGACAACAACCTTCAATGACAACACTCCATCAATGACCCTTATCATATCAACATATTGTGAACTAGGCACACTCTCTCAATGACATCAACATCATGTAAGATGCACCTTTGACATCAATGACAATCCTCAACAGGTTCTGGGGATTTGTAAAGAAGGTCTAACACTTCAAAAGTCAACTAACTACTAGGATAGTATTGTTTGGGCCTAATAGCAGGGTTAGAAGTGCAATGGAATTCAATTGAGATGGTTATTGGGACTTATGAAGGGGCTCATCAATATTGCTCGATTTGTTAACCAAATTAGCTATACATAAATAAATGTGTAAAACATATATAAATGAATATTAAATAAAGGTGAAGGGGTCATTTTAAGTTACTACAATAGAGGAGAAATAACAATAATTTAAGTTAGATATCAAATATATATCACACATCTATTATAGAGGCCAAACTTTTTATTTATCCAAATATTATTTTTATTTGACTTTAAAAAAATCCAAATGAACACAAAAAAATCCTTCTCGGGTTGAGAACCCTTCATTATGAGCACTTGAGAAATCTCCAAACAAATTTTCATGCCTTTTCCTTCATATTATGACCTTAAACTACATGAACACAGTTGAAACAACATAACTCACCTCTGACAATGTTTACAAAATCTCAAACACTCTGAAATTTGATCATGACCCCACATTAAGCCACATTTTCTCTCTCTAATTTCTAGACCTTGACCTGTAAACCAAATTAAGTCTTAAAACTGATCTTCATGCCTCTTTCCATGCACTCTCCACATCACTCACATACTCAAGCAAATTTTTTCATGCTTAAACAATGTCATACATCCTTAATATGCCTTGACAATATATCATGATGCCTCGTTAGGCTAAGCAAGGTATAGGAGTGGTCTAGGTGCAGACTTGGTCTGAAGGTCTTACCCCTATAGGCTCACCTTAAGACACTTATAAGTGTTTGAATACTTCACATACATGCTCAAAAAACATCATCTATCCATTCATTCATGTGTGCACTCATCTCACCAAACCACCAAGCTCATACATTCTCACAAGGTCTCTTCACGCCATGTACCTTCATGCAACCATAAAGCATTTGTTGCCTTCAAATTCTCTATTTTTCCCTCATATTATATTTAATGAAAATAACCTTCAATGACAACTCTCTATTAATGCCCCTTGTCATATCGACATACTGCCAACTAGGCACACTCTCTCAATGACATCAACATCATGTAAGATGCACCTTTGACATCAATGACAATCCTCAACAGTTTTTAGGGATTTTTAAATAGGGCTTAACACTTCAAAAGTTAACAAACTACTAATATAGTATTGTCTGGGCCTAGTAATAGGGTTAGAAGTGCAATGGAATTCAATTGAGATGGTTATTGGGACTTATGAAGGGGCTCATCAATATTGCTTGATTTGTGAACCAAATTAGCTATACTTAAATAAATATGTAAAACATACATAAATCAATATTAAATAAAGGTGAAGGGGTCATTTTAAGTTACTACAATAGAGGAGAAGCAACAATAATTTAAGTTAGATATCAAATATATATCACACATCCATTATAGAGGCCAAACTTTGTGTTCATCCAAATGTTATTTGTATTTTACTTTTAAAAATTCATTATATGTAAGTTTAATATATCATATAGAACTAATATTTTATGAATTGTGAGTGTGATATTGTAATTATATTATATAAATATTTTTCTTGAGATATTAACTTAGAATAAATATATTATACATTTGATAGAACATGTCATGATTATTCCATCTACAGGTTTTGTTATGTATATATGTAATTTAAAACAATCTAACAATTAAATTAGACATAGATATTATAATGGAAATGAAAGTATAAATATAAGATATTTTATGTTTTCATAGTCCATGAAAAGAAAACGTGTTTTTTTTTAATAAACTATGAGTAAGATTTACAATTGGCACATTTCAATCACAATCCAAATTCATTGAAACCCAACTTCTTATATAGAGTCTTGTAATGAATCATTGAGATGTCCAACAATTTGGAAAATAATTAAAAACACATACTCATAAAATAAGTCATTTGAAAAATAATATTTAAATGATTAAAAAAATAGTTTAAAATAGTTCAAAAATAATAATTTTTTTTTTAAAAAAAATTTGCCATAATTTATTTGTTAATTCAAAGTGTAACATTTTTTTTTTGGTAATTGAGGGTTAAGAAAAACCTTAAGTTTTCAAAATCCCTCCAAAGCCAAAAAAACCCAATTTTCTAACAAGTCTAAATTACCCTTGCTGGGAATACATCCCAACCCCCTTTTCTATTTCCTCACCCTTTCTATGGGATCAAAGAATTTCATATGTTGATTTTTGGGTTATCTGCCCTTTCTTTTTATTTTTGACCATAGTCCATTCCTAAGAGGAGGCAGATTCCATATTCTCACTCTTTATTTTGTTGTTAGCTTTATTCTTAGAATCCACCTCCCCTGAATCCTTATTTAGATTCACATTGTCTTTGTCTTCAATAAAACCATCCATTTTCTTTGCAAATTGAAGAGATTCATTAGGCGTTAAGGTCCCATTACTAGTGGCAAAAACTGTGAGATGGGAAGGGTGGGTGTCCTTCCACCAAGTTGTAGTTGTCTTTGTCTTGGATATGGGACATGACATTGCCACATGTCCAACATCAAATTAGTTCTAACATCTGAATGGGATGCCTTTGTAGTCCAACGTATGCATCTAGCATAGGTCCCTAGTCTTCACATTAATGTTTGTTGGTAACTTGTTTGAGATATCCATCTCCACCCAAATCTTGGCAAAACTGGTATGATGGAAGATTGTGGTCAAAACATGTATTGAAAGTAGTTCTCATAGAATACTTCTAATGTTAGAGAGACAAGAGAACCCAAACAGGGCTAGTAATGAGAGATTCTTTTAGGGGATTAATGTTTGGAAACCAGTGTTTCAAGAACAATAGATGGTGATTCCAACTCCAGGGCTTTCCTTGAAGAATTGTAAACCTATCCTTCAAGCTATAAAAAATAGTAATGAAGAATCCTTTTGTACATGGGTATATTTTTAGATTATCTTCCATTAATGGTTGCCAACATTTGGAAATCCACCCATGTATTGCAGGTAAACTAGGCCAAAAGTGGTCAAATCTGCAAATGAGACCCCTGGTGGTGAACCAGTCCTCATTTTTTAGAACCTCCTCCACCACTTCCTCCACAAAATATATTAAGGGGTAACAGTCTCTCACTTGGAGTGGTTGTATCTCCTTGCCAATCGAAGCACCAATTCTTGAGAAAATGTCCACAAAGTATCTCTCTGTCCCTACCTCCTTTGAGGGACAAGTTTTCACCTTTGTCCTTGGTGCCCATTCTAGGGATGACGGATCTGAATAAACCCCATGAGATTTATAGTTTTCTATACCATAAATAGATTAGGTTCCCATGATAAGCTTTGACAAGTTAATGAGCATAAGAAAATCCTTCTCGGGTTGAGAACCCTTTATTATGAGCACTCGAGAGATCTCCAAATAAATTCCCATGCCTTGTCCTTCATATTATGACCTCAAACTACATGAACACACTTGAAACAATATAAATCACCTATGAAAATGTTTACATAAGCTCAAACACCCTAAAATCTGATCATGACCACTTACTAGGCCACATTCACTCTCTTTGCTTTCTAGACCTTGACCTGGAAACCACATTAAGTCTTAAAAATGACCTTCATGCCTCTTTCCACGCACTCTCCACATCACTCACATACTCAAGCAACATTTCTCATGCTTAATTAGTGCCATACATCCTTTATATCCCTTGACAATAGATCATGATGCCTCATTAGGCCAAGCAGGGTATAGGAGTGGTCTAGGTACAGACTTGGTCTGAAAGTCTTACCCCTGTAGGCTCACCTTGAGATGCTCATAAGTGTTCTAATACTTCACATACATGCTCAAACAACCTCATACATCCATTCATTCATGTTTGCACTCATCTCACCAAACCATTTTCATAGTCTATGAAAAGAAAATGTGTTTTTTTTTAATAAACTATGAGTAAGATTTATAATTGGCACATTTCAATCACAATCCAAATTCATTGAAACCCAACTTCTTAAATAGAGTCTTGTAATGAATCATTGAGATGTCCAAAAATTTGGAAAATAATTAAAAACACATACTCATAAAAGAAGTCATTTGAAAAATAATATTTAAATGATTAAAAAAATAGTTTAAAATAGTTCAAAAAAATTAATTTTTTTTTTAAATTTGCCATACTTTATTTGTTAATTCAAAGTGTGACATTTTTTTTTTTGGTAATTTAGGGTTAAGGGTCCCTCACCCATTTTATTATAACAAAAGATACAAACATACAAAAGAACAAAAAACCCAAAAAACAAACAAGATTTAGAAAAACCTTGAGTTTTCAAAATCCCTCCAAAGCCAAAAAAAAACCCAATTTTCTAACAAGTCTAAATTACCCTTGCTGGGAATACATCCCATCCCCCTTTTCCATTTCCTCACCCTTTATGTGGGATCAAAGAATCCAAGATGTTGATTTTGGGGTTATCTGCCCTTTCTTTTTATTTTTGACCATAGTCCATTCCTAAGAGGAGGTAGACTCCATATCCTCACTCTCTATTTTGTTGTTAGCTCTATTCTTGGAATCCACCTCCCCTGAATCCTTCTTTAGATTCACATTGCCTTTGTCTTCAATAAAACCATCCATTTTCTTTGCAAATTGAAGAGATTCATTTGGCTTTAAGGTCCCATTACTAGTGGCAAAAACTATGAGATGGGAAGGGTGGGTGTCCTTCCACCAAGTTGTAGTTGTCTTTGTCTTGGATATGGGACGTGGCATTGCCACATGTCTAACATCAAATCAGTTCTAACATCTGAATGGGATGCCTTTGTAGTCCAGGGTCTGCATCTAGCATAGGTCCCTAATCTTCATATTAATGTGTGTTGGTAACTTGTTTGAGATATCCATCTCCACCAAAATCCTGGCAAAAGTGGTATGATGGAAGAGTGTGGTCAAAACATGTATTGAAAGTAGTTCTCCTAGTATATTTCTAATGTCAGAGAGACATAAGAACCTAAACAGGGCTAGTAGTGAGAGATTCTTTTAGGGGAATAATGTTCAGAAACCAATGTTTCAAGAACAACAGATGGTGGTTCCAACTCCAGGGCTTTCCCTGAAGAATTTTAAACTTGTCCTTCAAGCTATCAAAAGTACCAATGAAGAATTCTTTTTCACATAGGTAGATTTCTAGATTATCTTCCATTAATGGTTGTCAACATTTGGAAATCCACCCATGTATTGCAAGTAAACTAGGCCAAAAGTGGTCAAATCTGCAAATGAGACCCCTGGTCATGAACCAGTCCTCAATTTTGAGAACTTCCTCCACCACTTCCTCCCCAAAAGATATTGAGGGGAAACAGTCACACACTTGGAGTGGTTGTATCTCCTTGCCAATCGGAGCACCAGTTCTTGAGAAAATGTCCACAAAGTATCTCTCTGTCCCTACTTCCTTTAAGGGACAAGTTTTCACCTTTGTCCTTGGTTCCCATTCTAGGGATGATGGCTCCAAATAAACCCCAAGAGATTTATAGTTTTTGATACCATAAATATATTAGGTTCCCATGATAAGGTTTGACAAGTTAATGAGCACAAGAAAATCCTTCTCAGGTTGAGAACCCTTCATTATGAGCACTCGAGAGATCTCCAAATAACTTTTCATGCCTTATCCTTCATATTATGACCTCAAACTGCATGAACACATTTGAAATAAGATAACTCACCTCTGACAATGTTTACATAAGCTCAAGCACCCTAAAATCTGATCATGACCACTCACTAGGCCACATTCTCTCTCCTTGCTTTCTAGACCTTGACCTGCAAACCACATTAAGTCTTAAAAATGACCTTCATTCCTCTTTCCATGAACTCTCCACATCACTCACATACTCAATCAACCTTTCTCATGCTTAAACAGTGCCATACATCTTTATATCCCTTGGCAATAGATCATGATGCCTCACTAGGCCAAGCAGAGTATAGGAGTGGTCTAGGTGCAGACTTGGTCTGAAGGTCTTATCCCTATATGCTTACCTTGAGATGCTCATAAGTGTTCTAATACTTCACATACATGCTCAAACAACCTCATACATCCATTCATTCATGTGTGCAATTATCTCACCAAACCACCAAGCTCATACGTTCTCACAAGGTCTCTTCATGCCATGTACCTTAATGCAACCATAAAGCATTTGTTGCCTTCAAATTCTCTATTTTTCCTTTATATTCTCTTTCATGACAATAAACTTTAATGACAACACTCCATCAATTCCCCTTGTCATATCAACATACTGCCAACTAGGCACACTCTCTCAATGACATCAACATCATGCAAGATGCACCTTTGACATTAATGATAATCCTCAACAAGTTCTAGGGATTTGTAAAGAGGGGTTAACATTTCAAAATTCAACCAACTACTAGGATAGTATTTTATGGGCCTAATAACAGGGTTAGAAGTGCAATGGAATTCAATTGAGATGGTTATTGGGACTTATGAAGGGGCTCATCAATATTGCTCCATTTGTGAACCAAATTAGCTATACATAAATAAATGTGTAAAGCATACATAAATCAATATTAAAGAAAGGTGAAGGGGTTATTTTAAGTTACTACATAGAGGAGAAGCAACAATAATTTAAGTTAGATATCAAATATATATCACACATCCATTGAGAGGCCAAACTTTTTATTTATCCAAATATTATTTTTATTTGACTTTAAAAAAATCATTATATGTAAGTTTAATATATCATATAGAACTAATATTTTATGAATTGTGAGTGTAATATGATAATTATATTATAGAAATATTTTTCTTGAAATATTATATTAGAATTAATATAATATACATTTGATAGAACATGTCATGATTATTCCATCTACAAGTTTGTTATGTATAAATGTAATTTAAAACAATCTAACAATTAAATTAGATGTAGATCTTATAACGGAATTGAAAGTAGAAATATAAGAGATTTTATGTTTTCATAGTCCATGAAAAGAAAATGGGTTTTTTTTTATAAACTATGAGTAAGATTTACAATTGGCATGTTTCAATCACAATCCAAATTCATTGAAACCCAACATCTTAAATAGAGTCTTGTAATGAATCATTAAGATGTCCAACAGTTAGGGAAATAATTAAAAACACATATTCATCAAAGAAGTCATTTGAAAAATAATATTTAAATGATTAAAAAAATAGTTTAAAATAGTTCAAAAAAAAAATTTCAAAAAAATAAAAATAAAAAAATGCCATACTTTATTTGTTAATTCAAAGTGTAACATTTTTTTTTCGGTATTTGAGTGTTAAGGAATACACATTCGATAGAACATGTCATGATTATTCCATCTACAAGTTTTGTTATGTATATATGTAATTTAAAACAATCTAACAATTAAATTAGATATAGATCTTATAACAGAATTGAAAGTAGAAATATAAGAGATTTTATGTTTTCATAGTCCATGAAAAGAAAATGAGTTTTTTTTAATAAACTATGAGTAAGATTTACAATTGGCACGTTTCAATCACAATCCAAATTCATTGAAACCCAACTTCTTAAATAGAGTCTTGTAATGAATCATTAAGATGTCCAACAGTTAGGAAAATAATTAAAAACACATATTCATAAAAGAAGTCGTTTGAAAAATAATATTTAAATGATTTTAAAAAATAGTTTAAAATAGTTCCAAAAAATAAATTTAAAAAAAAAATAAAAAAATTAACATACTTTATTTATTAATTCAAAGTGTAACTTTTTTTTTTTGGTAATTGAGGGTTAAGGAATACACATTTGATAGAACATGTCATGATTATTCCATCTACAAGTTTTGTTATGTATATATGTAATTTAAAACAATCTAACAATTAAATTAGATATAGATCTTATAGCAGAATTGAAAGTAGAAATATAAGAGATTTTATGTTTTCATAGTCCATGAAAAGAAAATGAGTTTTTTTTTTTATAAACTATGAGTAAGATTTACAATTGGCACGTTTCAATCACAATCCAAATTCATTGAAACCCAACTTCTTAAATAGAGTCTTGTAATGAATCATTAAGATGTCCAACAGTTAGGAAAATAATTAAAAACACATATTCATAAAAGAAGTCGTTTGAAAAATAATATTTAAATGATTAAAAAAATAGTTTTAAATAGTTCAAAAAAAAAAAAAAAAAAAAAATTTAAAAATTAACATACTTTATTTGTTAATTCAAAGTGTAACATTTTTTTTTTTCAGTAATTGAGGGTTAAGGAATACACATTTGATAGAACATGTCATGATTATTCCATCTACAAGTTTTGTTATGTATATATGTAATTTAAAACAATCTAACAATTAAATTAGATATAGATCTTATAACGGAATTGAAAGTAGAATATAAGAGATTTTATGTTTTCATAGTCCATGAAAAGAAAATGGGTTTTTTTTTATAAACTATGAGTAAGATTTACAATCGGCATGTTTCAATCACAATCCAAATTCATTGAAACCCAACTTCTTAAATAGTGTCTTGTAATGAATCATTAAGATGTCCAACAGTTAGGAAAATAATTAAAAACACATATTCATAGAAGAAGTTGTTTGAAAAATAATATTTAAATGATTAAAAAAATTGTTTAAAATAGTTTGAAAAAATAATTTAAAAAAAAAAATTGCCATACTTTATTTGTTAATTCAAAGTGTAACATTTTTTTTTCAGTAATTGAGGGTTAAGGGTCCCTCACCCACTTTATTAAAACAAAAGATACAGCCATACAAAAGATCCAAAAAACCAACAAGATTCAGAAAAACCTTAAATTTTCCAAATCCCTCCAAACCCAAAAAAAACCCAATTTTCTAACAGGTCTAAATTACCCTTGCTGGGAATACATCCCATCCCCCTTTTCCGTTTCCTTACCCTTTCTATGGGATCGAAGAATCCGAGATGTTGATTTTGGGATTATTCGCCCCTTCTTTTTATTTTTGACCATAGTCCATTCCTAAGAGGAGGCAGACTCCATATTCTCACTCTCTGTTTTGTTGTTAGCTTTAATCTTGGAATCCACCTCCCTTGAATCCTTCTTTAGATTCACATCGCTTTTGTCTTCAATAAAACCATCCATCTTCTTTGCAAACTGAAGAGATTCATTAGGCTTTAAGGTCCCATTACTAGTGGCAAAAACTGTGAGATGGGAAGGGTGGGCATCCTTCCACCAAGTTGTAGTTGTCTTTGTCTTGGATATGGGACAAGACATTGCCACATGTCCAACATCAAAGCAGTTAATAACATCTGAATGGGATGCCTTTGTAGTCTAGGGTCTACATCTAGCATAGGTCCCTAATCTTCAGATTAATGTTTGTTGGTAACTTGTTTGAGATATCCATCTCCACCAAAATCATGGCAAAAGTGGTATGATGGAAGATTGTGGTCAAGACATGTATTGAAAGTAGTTCTCCTAGCATATTTCTAATGTCAGAGAGACATGAGAACCCAAACAAGGCTAGTAGTGAGAGATTCCTTCAGGGGATTGATGTTTGGAAACCAGTTTTTCAAGAACAACAGATGGCGGTTCCAACTCCAAGGCTTTCCCTGAAGAATTTTAAACCTATCCTTTAAGCTATCAAAAATAGCAATGAAGAAGCCTTTTGCACATGGGTAGATTTCCAAATTATCTTCCATTAAACGCTGCCAACATTTAGAAATCCACCCATGCATTGTAGGTAAACTAGGCCAAAAGTGGTCAAATCTGCATATGAGACCCCTGGTCATGAACCAGTCCTCATTTTTTAGAACCTCCTCCACCACTTCCTCCCCAAAAGATATTGAGGGGCAATAGTCTGTCGCTTGGAGTGGTTGTATTTCCTTGCCAGCTGGAGCACTAGTTCTTGAGAAAATGTCCATAAAATATCTCTTTGTCCCTACCTCCTTTGAGGGACAAGTTTTCACCTTTGTCCCTGGTGCCCGTTCTAGGGACGAAGGCTCCAAAGAAACCCCACTTTCTACTACCATGAGATTTATAACTTTTGAATCTGAGATCTCCACCAGACCTGGCTAGGAGCTATGAAATGCTAAAACCTTTTTCACCAGTTTCAGAGCTACCTCCTCTAGAAGACCTGATGTTTTTCATCGAGAACACAAGCCTTTACAACTTTGCCTCCCCAACGAGCTCCCAAATAGATGTTCAACGTCATTCAATGGAGAGTGTACAAGAACCAAGGTTGGATTTCACTACCAAATCCCCAAACCCAAACTGTAGACCCAAGAGCCATCCTAGAACCAAGGTCGGATTTCGTTATCAAATCCCCAAACCCAAACTATAGACTCGAGAGCCGTACCAGAACCAATGTCAGATTTCGCTATCAAATCCCCAAACCCAAACTATAGACCCAAGAGCCATACCAGAGCCAAGGTTAGATTTCGCTATCAAATCTCCAAACCCAAACTGTAAACCCGAGAGTCATACTGCAAATGAGACCCCTGGTCATGAACCAGTCCTCATTTTTTAGAACCTCCTCCACCACTTCCTCCCCAAAAGATATTGAGGGCCAATAGTCTGTCGCTTGGAGTGGTTGTATTTCCTTGCCAGCTGGAGCACCAGTTCTTGAGAAAATGTCCATAAAATATCTCTTTGTTCCTGCCTCCTTTGAGGGACAAGTTTTCACCTTTGTCCCTGGTGCCCGTTCTAGGGACGAAGGCTCCAAAGAAACCCTACTTTCTACTACCACGAGATTTATAACTTTTGAATCTGAGATCTCCACCGGACCCGGCTAGGAGCTATGAAACGCTAAAACCACTTTCAGCAGTTTCAGAGCTAACCCCTCTAGAAGACCTGATATTTTTCATCAGGAACACAAGCCTTTACAACTTTGCCTCCCCAACGAGCTCCCAAATAGATGTTCAATGGCATTCAAGGGAGAGTGTACAAGAACCAAGGTTGGATTTCGCTACCAAATCCCCAAACCCAAACTGTAGACCCAAGAGCCATAACAAAACCAAGGTCGGATTTCGTTATCAAATCCCCAAACCCAAACTGTAGACTCGAGAGTCGTACCAGAACTAAGGTCAGATTTCGCTATCAAATCCCCACAGAACCAAGGTCAGATTTCGCTATCAAATCCCCACAGAACCAAGGTCAGATTTCGCTATCAAATCCCCAAACCCAAACTATAGACCCCAGAGCTATACTAGAGCCAAAGTTAGATTTCGCTATCAAATCTCCAAACCCAAACTATAAACCCGAGAGCCGTACCAAAGCCAAAGTTAGATTTGGTTGCCAAATCCCCAAACCCAAACCCGATGACATACTTTCTCCATGATTAAAATATAACAAATTTCTATTAATCCTATAATAGCTTTATTAGTCTCTCTAAATAATCTTATAATAGCTTTATTAGTTTCTCACCCCCAAAAAAATTTCAAATTTATTGTGCAAATTTATGTTGTAATGAATATCAGAAGTTGCATAATGCTATAATCTTGGCCTATGCAGGTCTCGAACCTGCGACCTTCGCGTTATTAGCACGACGCTCTAACCACCTGAGCTAATAGGCCACACATTTTTCTTTGTTGTGGCTTTTTTTAAAGAAGCGTTAAATCTTGTTAACCAGCTAAAAGAACTCAAATCTCCTACGCACCATGAATCTCACAATGGGCGTATAGCTCAGTGGTAGAGCATCTGACTGCAGATCAGGCGGTCCCCGGTTCGAATCCGGGTGCGCCCTAATTATATCAGCCGTTTTGTGTGTTTGGTTGGGCGTCGTTACGCTTTTAAACAAGCCATGGAATTAAAGAACGGTAAAACATAATCCCACTTCCTTTGTAACGAGTTTCGTGGGGAATTTAATCATCTAAAATTTAAACGTAAAACACTTTTGAGTATGTCTCTCAAGAGTTATTTCTTATGCTTGGTGAATAATTTTAGAAAATTAAATCATTTTTTTAATAGATGTATTTTTAATTCTATTTGTTGAAATAATTTTATCGTCGTATGGGAATTTTCAATGAGTGAAGAATAGGTATTTTCGACTAATGAATGTAAACACGTCACGTAATTTTTTCTTGGGTTGGACTATAGATTCAGGGGGAAAATATTATTTTATTATAAAAATAAATAAATAGGAGTTTAATACATGTCATCGATTGTGTTACTATGTATATGCATTCAATATTTGTCCTTTACATTAAATGAGGTGGCTACGTTATGTTGGCACTCTTTCCTTACCTTCAATAGTCATGTATCGGGGTAGCTTATACCATTTCCAGGGTATAATATGCACCAAAGAATCAAGAGGGCTTCAACATTTACGATATCATTGGAACAATATTGTATTCCTAATACTATGAACATCTTTGAGCTATGAATGAGTGCAATATGCAAGGTTTTATTATTAATGAACATTTTTTTTATCCTTATAATTTTTTATTCAAATATAATATAAGCTAGATATATTCATTGTATATAAGTATCATATGTGAGTATCATCTGTGAGAATATAACTACCATATGTGAGTATCCTCTGTGAGAATATAAGTACCATATGTGAGAAAAGCTATTTAGATGGCCAAAAATAGACAAGATTGTTTTTTGCAAAATACTCATAAGGAAGGTGTTATATATGTATAGGATCTAATTACTAGTTTTGATGGGATCCATATCCTATATTAATAAAGAGATTACACAACAAACTAGGGTAAAATGCGATGGTCAAGAAGAACCAATTACACCAATCAACCACAAGGTTAAAAGCAATCAAACATCATATCTATCTACCACCCAAAAGTTGGTATCAAACATCAATTTGTGGGAAAGTAGTCTAAAAGGTTAGTTGTCTTGCCTTTTTAGCTTTTTTTTTTTAAACCTCCTGCCACATTTCTTGCTCGGGATTCACCACAACTAATTGTTTATCTAGATTCTATGCTTCCAAATTTCTATTTTTAAACAATTCCTTGTCTGAGTCTAAGTTTTCAGAGTCGTGTCCTCTCTTCAATCCCTCGGCTGACTGCTTCAAATAAAAATTCTAAATATTTTTTTTTACCCCTTCATTGGGCACTGCTTCTTTAGTAGAAGCAGCTTTTTCTCTTCTCTTACTATCTCCCAAATCTATATTTTCTTGTGCTTCTTAATCTTCAAAACAGTCTTAGCCACTAGCAATGGATCTAGTGCAATCCATTTGTTTGATTTGGACTTTTCTCCCTTCTTTTTAACCACTTGTGAATGCCCCTAAGGATAAGATGCATGAAGATGACCTAGTACTTTGCATTTGTGACATCTAAAAGCAATACTCTCATAATCTAAAACTTGAACATGCTGAACTTTCCATATTTTAAAATGATTTTTTTCTAAAAACCCTTTGCTTAAATCAATCTCTACACAAATTATAGCATAAGTGCACAAGCCTGCAATAGCTCTCTCATGAGCATTCTTTAAAAATGACCCCAAAGCATTAACTATTTCCTTATAAACATGCCAAAAATGTAGAGGTAGATTAGGGAGATGAACCTATACACGACATCTTAGTGACTGAAAGAGTGAGAGCATTAACATTTGGAAACTAGGGAGTGATAAACATGCCTGCATTGTCCCAAAACCAAGGGCCTTCCAAAAGATATTTCTAATAATCTTGTTGATTACGAAAGTGGACAGTAGAAAAACCTTTAGAGCTCAAATAAATTTTCCATTTATTCTACCATGTCTCATGAACTTATTTATATAAAGCAATCGAAGAAGGCCATAGACCATTACATCTACAGATAATTGCATCCTTAGCTAGAGAATGAAAATAACCATCCACATCCCCATTTGAAATCTCCATAGAAGGGACCTCCTTCGCTTGATCAACAATAAATACTTGAGGAGGAGGAGAAGACCATTTTGCTGAATTTGGATTGGTAGCAACATTTTTTACCACATCTTTGAAGGAAGCAAGTTTGAGGTTAGATGTTTATTTTAACGCATCCATCCCTCCCTACAATCTGGAAGCCATGGAGATGATCGAGTCTTTTCCTATAGTATATCAAGACAATGGTTAACAAAATGCAGTTCCTTACCCTGATATACCAAACACTGAAAGTTAGCTAGAACATCTAAAGAGGCCTCCAGCCTCTATTTTAAATCTAACACAACATCTGTCCCTTTCACTCAAAAACCTTTTGTTATTCCTGAAAGAGAGCACACCATTAATTGGTACCCTGGTTGCTCAATTTTTGGATTATTATATTCAAGCATTTTGTCAAACACTTTACCATCATCCTCTGTCAGCATTAGATCAGTCGGTCCATGTAGGTGATATGGCATCCTTTGTCTTAGATCTAGACTAAAAAAATGCTTAATTTTTTGCCCACCAGTGGCTTAACAAGAATCCGTATTACCACATCCTATGCCTCCTAGTGGTTTACATCCTTTACAATTTTCCACCAGCCATTTTCTTCCCTATATATGACTCCACCAATCCTCTATCATTTTCCTTATGCACTATTAGATCTTTCTTCTTGTCCAATCCACCTTGCCTAGTGCTCTTTGGCAGGACTAAAGACTCTACCGTTGTTAACTCAACCTGTTAGATAACACCGCCATCAATTTCAAACCCTAGCATCATCATCTCCTTCTCAAAAATGACATGCTTTGCAAGCTCCCTGAGAAGAACTAGTTTCACAACCGTTTGAATCTCACATGATGTGATCACGGGCTTCTTGTTATACCTGGCCAATCTGGCTTGTTCACTCACCAATTTTTCAATGATATCATTATTATAATTATTCATTATTCCCATTCGTAGAGTTGATCCTTCACTATCCCCAGGTTTTATATTTTTTACAATTTGTAATTTTTGTTCAAAAGGTAATGAGTTAAATGTATTCACTATGTTTGTTGTAAACAAGCCATGTCCTTCCCTGAGGAATACATATTCTTATATTTTTAAAGCATATTAAAAATGAATGTAAATTGTGTTGTTTCAATTTTATGTTTTTTATTGAATGGATGATATAGCTTTGATATATTTAGTATATATTTATTGTGTGGGAAAAATACATGAGACTTTGATACATGTGAGATCTTTAGCATTGTGCCACTCCATTTTGGGTGTCTATGACCTTTGAGTATGTTAGGGTGTGGAGCTAAAAGCTTCAACTGTTGCAGACACGAAGAAACAAGAGGTTGCTGAAGATCCAGAAGTACTGGCGTCGGCAGCATGACCGACGTCGGTCATTACCAGTGCAGAAGGCAACCGGCGTCGGCAGGGAGTCGGCCGACGTCGGTAGCACTAGGCAAGCAGGGACCGACGTCGGTTGCCTGTGTGTTCCAGAACTATTTTTGACGAACAGTCAGTTAAGTGAAGCGAGTGTTTGCATGTTAAATGACTAATTATAATCATGAGCTGCGTGTCTAATTATTGTAGTTAGAGTTCTATTTTTGTATGCATGGGATTCTATTTAAAGACCATGAGGCATGTATTGTAAGTCAAGCAAGCAAGTAAATCATTGAAGCATTGAAGCAAGGTCAAGGAGATCTACAGGTGTAAGGTCAAGGAGATCAGTTGAAGCATTCAAAGAGGGGATAACAACTCAGGCTGTTGAGTTTGTTGTGTTGAGCAAGAGAGAGAGGGAAGAAGGTCTTGAGGTGTGGCAAGCCTTTGAGGTGAAGGAAGAAGTGGCATCTTCCTTATTGTATTTTCTTCTAGTAATATTTAATACAAGAGTGTGTATTGTCTCTCAAATTCTTTGTTGTCTCAAGTTTCTAGTTACTTAATCATTCTGGTATAATTCCATGTTTAATTGCTTATAAGAAAGTAATCAATTGTGCTTCCATTGGATAAGGGGTTCCTAACAGTTGGTATCAGAGCTACGGTTTGCAGGGAGCAGGTTATTATTTTTTGATTACAGGCCATTCACAGGGTTTTCTGATTGAGTGGGAGTTCAGCAATGGTAGAAGAAAGTAAGCTACGAATGGAGAAGTTTAACGACAAGAATTATCAACATTGGAGGATGCAGATAGAGGATTATCTGTATCAGAAGGATTTGTATTTACCGTTGGGTGGGGTTGCATGCAAGCCCACAGATATGAAAGATGAAGAATGGAGTGTTCTTGATCAGAAGGCTCTCGATTCCATAAGGTTGAGCCTTGCATCGTCTGTGATTTCTAACTTGTCACAGTGCAAGACAACGGAAGAGTTGATAAAATCCTTGGAAAATTTATATGAAAAGCCCTCGGCTTCTAATAAGGTATTTCTTATGAAGCAACTTTTTACTTTGCAAATGCAAGAATGTGGATCGGTACATACTAATCTTAGTGATTTCCATGGTTTGGTAAACCAGTTAGCTTCAGTCAATATTGTTTTTGATGATGAGGTAAAGGCTCTCTTGATTTTATGTTCTTTGCCTGAAAGTTGGGACAGTTTGGTTATGGCAGTAAGTAATTATGCATCTGCTTCTAAAATCTTAAACATTGATGACGTTGTGAGTGTGATCTTGAATGAAGAAATACACAGGAGAAGCATAGGTGAATCCTCAAGGAATGCTCTAAGTGCAGAAAGCAGGGGAAGGCAAAGGGAGAAGGTTGAGCAAGGGAAATCAAGGTCGAAGGTGGGAGGGAGATCCGAGTCCAGAGGTGTTACCTGCTGGTTTTGTGGAAAGAAAGGACACACAAAGGAGTGTTGGTTGAGAGATAAAGAGAATCAACACGAAGGTAATGAAGAAGCAAAGGATGCAAATATTATGGTACATTACACTCTCATACTTTCTTTGGATTGTCAGGTAGGATCTTGGGTTTTAGATTTTGGTTCTTCTTTTCATGCATCCCCAAACAGAGATTTGTTCCATGAGTATGAACAGGGAGACTTTGGAGTGCTTTATTTAGGGGATGGTACACCTTGTCAAATAGTTGGCAAAGAGAAAGTGTAGCTGAAATTGCAGATTGACAACACATGGGTGTTGAAGGAGGTCATGCATGTCCTGGTTCTGAAGCAGAATTTGATTTATGTTGGAAGGTTGGGTGATGAGGGATGCACAATAACCCTCACAATGGATTCTTGGAAGGTTACCAAGGGAGCACTTGTTTTAGCAAGAGGTAAGAAAGTAGATACTCTTTATCTATCTACTTGTATTGCTGATTCTACTTCTGGTTTATCTACTTCAGCTGTAGATTCGAAGATGTGGCTTAATAGGCTTGGTCACATGAATAAGAAGGGAATGGACGTTCTTGATTCAAAAGGTATGTGTTCAGATTCAGAAAGCATAGATAGATTTCATTGCAGGAAAAGAAAATTTGATGCTTTTGATAGGAACAAAGAAGCCTTGGTGTTTACGGAGGAGATGATGGACAAAGATCAGTCACAGGGGCTGACTAAATCTGAGCAGGGCAGTATGGACAGAGGTTTGATCCAAGATGAGCTCACAGATAAAGAAATCATCACTTACAAGAAAACACAGGTACCGACGTCGGTGCTCCCATGGCACCGACGTCGGCCAAACAGGAACCGACATCGGTCATGTGTAGACCAGCAGGGTCGATAGAGTCAGCAGGAGAAGACCGATGTCAGTTAGGTAGGAACCGACGTCGGCCAGGGAAATGACGTCGGCAGTCAGGGTCAGTGCAGGGAACCGACATCGGTCGGGAGCAGACTGGGAGATGGCCGAGATCGGTCACTAGAACAGATGTTGGGTGGACAGCAAGCTGTCAAGGAGTCTCAAACACCCATATGGAGGTCAGAAAGGGTAAGTGAACCTCATATTCGTTATTCACCTTCTTTATATTGCTTACTGATGGTCAAGAACTATGAAGATGGAAGAAGCAATGCAGGTAGAATCCAAAAATAGTGGGAGCTTGGCATGGATGAGGAGTGTGAGTCCTTGGAGAAGAACCAAATAGGTATTTGTTGGTAGAGTTGTCAGCTGGAAGAAAGCACTGGATGAGGGATGGATTCCCAAGTTAGAGAAGAGAGTGGATGGACACATGAGACAGAAGGCTATGGTATATGGTCTTGATTAGGCTGCAGGGCAATGGAGGTTTGACCATTGTATTTTATCTTTACCAGGTTGGATAATATTAGCTACATTATCCTGTTACTGTATTGTGTTACTTGTTGCAGGGTTTCATAAACAGGGAGTTTTCTGAGCTAAGGGTAGAGTTGGTTCAGAAGTATGTCATGAAGAATTTGGGAGCAGCAAAATTCTTTTGGCATAAGTGATAGGTATAGCATCACAGGTTTACGTGGTGGTTAGTCTTCAAGAGTAAATTTGAAGAGGGATACAGAGCCAAGGGAACAAAATAGATGGTGTATAGGTACAGGTACAGTTGCAGCTGTTTATCTCCAAGTGGGAGATTGTTAGGGTGTGGAGCTAAAAGCTTCAACTGTTGTAAACATGAAGAAACAAGAGGTTACTGAAGATACAGAAGTATCAGCATCGGTAGCATGACCGACGTCAGTCATTACTAGTGCAGAAGGCAACCGGCATCGGCAGGGAGTCGGCTGATGTTGGCAGCACCTGGCAAGCAGGGACAAACGTCGGTCACCTGTGTGTTCCAGAACTGCTATTGACGAATAGTCAGTTAAGTGAAGCGAGTGTTTACATGTTAAATGAATAATTATAGTCACGAGCTGCATGTCTAATTATTGTAGTTAGAGTTCTATTTTTTTATGCATGGGATTCTATTTAAAGACCCATGAGGCATGTATTGTAAGTCAAGCAAGCAAGTAAATCATTGAAGCATTGAAGCAAGGTCAAGGAGATCTACAGGTGTAAGGTCAAGGAGATCAACTGAAGCATTCAAGGAGGGGATAACAACTCAGGCTGTTGAGTTTGTTGTGTTGAGCAAGAGAGAGAGGGAAGAAGGTCTTGAGGTGTGGCAAGCCTTTGAGGTGGAGAAGAAGTGGCATCTTCCTTATTGTATTTTCTTCTAGTAATATTTAATACAAGAGTGTGTATTGTCTCTCAAATTCTTTGCTGTCTCAAGTTTCTAGTTACTTAATCATTCTGGTATAATTCCGTGTTTAATTGCTTATAAGAAAGTAATCAATTGTGCTTCCATTGGATAAGAGGTTCCTAACAAAGGAGGGGCAATCTATAATTCTTTATTACTAATAAACACTTTTTTTAACCTATATTTCCCTATTAAAATATAATATGAATGGGTATATTTGTTGTATATATGCATTTTTTTTCAAAATAAATCCATATGGGTACCACAAGATAGACATGCATTTTTGTTTGCACAAGTGCCTACAAGGTAAATATTATATTTTTAGTTTGTTTTTTCCTTAAAAATAGTTATATCTATTCATTGTATATATTATAAACAGAACATGTGCCTCTATTTGTCCCTAATTTTTTCATTGAAATATAAACAAAATGTATTTATTATATATTTGTGTTGCATGTGAAGAAGCCCATATGGGTGGCCCAAAATGAACATGGATTAGGTTCTACATATTTTGTATTTTTCCTTTTTTCTTAAAAAAAATATGGGTTGGATATATATCCTATGTGTATTGTATACAAAGCTTGTGTGTACCCCAACAATATATGTTCATATATGTTGCATTTTTTTAATAAAGTTTTCAATATACCCACACGAGAAATATAGTGTTTTTGTCATTTGTACTTTTCTTTAAAAAAGAAACCAAAAAATTACATATATTCATTGTGTATATTATAAATAAAATGTGTTCATGTCAAAATTATGTATTCATATATATTTAAATAAAATCCAAAAGGGATTTTTTGCATTCTTTTTATTTTATGATTTTTTTCAAAGAATTATATAGTCCGGATATATGCAATATGTATATATGCTACACATATAGACAAGCCATGTAGATATATAACAATAATTATATAACTTAGTTGTAAAATATCAAGAAGGAAAGTTTTGTAGAAACTTTGTAGTTTGTATTCGTTAAGATAAAAATAACATAAGTTAAGCATATGCATTATATAAATGTAATAATCATTATAAATAGATCATATGGGTGCCTAACAATAACCATATATATTTTGGTTGGATAATACTCAAAAGGGAAGTTTTACTTTTACCCCAACTCATTTTTGTTCATCTAATGCAATAGAAGTTAGATATATTCACTATGTATATTAGTTGAATAGTTTTTGTATACAACTTGAGGGCATTATATCAATAAACATACATTTCTTTTTGGAGAATGTGCATAAGAGAATGTTTTCACATTTTGCAACTTGTTTTTATGTTTCAAAAATAATATAAGAAGTATGTATAGAGACCAGCCTTGTGCAAAATACAAATTGTTCTTAGGTTAACAATGCAAGAACATGATCACATTAGAAGAAGAAATGTTTAGGCTTATTGCATATGACTTCAATTAAGAGGCCTAAAAACCAAAAAAGAAGGTATTGGTGAAATGTTAGCTTGGTAACAACCCATTAGTATTTTTGTGTTGGTTAAATTTTTCCAAATACTTTAAGAATCAAATCAAATATTTTCCTTTCTTATCATACTCTTAAATGTCATTTTTCCACTTCTTTGTTTCATTTAATCATGATTTATTTGGTCAAATCATTTCATTTTGTAGTTTTATTTTGAAATAAAAAATAAAAATACTTGAACATTGAAGATATCATTGATAATGTATTATTCCTCCATTTTCGACCTTTTTGATTTGTGAACAAATATGCCTTACAGCTATTTGTTTGTAATGAACACATCATTTTGTCTCTATATTTTTACTTGAAATATAATATAAGAAAATATATTAAATGCATATATGCATTGTTTGTGAATAAATCCATATAAGTACCCCATAAAACACACGTTTTTATTTATAATTTATTCCCAAAGGAAGTTTTATGCTTTTATGATTTGTATTTTTCTTTAGAAATTGAGTATAAACTAAATATGTTTAATTTGTGTATTTTAAATAAACCATATGCATTCCCTAGCAATACATGTTCATATATATGTTTGAATTAAACCCAAAAATAATATTTTGCACTGATGTATAGTCCATACCCAAATACTTTCTACATGTAGTGTTCTTATTGGCCAAGAAGAAAAATATGATAGTGTTTAAAGCCTACT
>JARHVA010001377.1:510000-700000 GCA_037957365.1 Torreya grandis
TTATGTGGGAATCCAAGGGAACATCCAAGACTTTGATGACTATATAAGGGGAGTTGAGTGATAAAGAAGCATGATAAAATCTTCATTTTTATGAATTGGAGAATATACATATAAATCTTGAGAGAATAAGTCCCATAACCTTTCATTGTAAGATAAGAATAGATCCAATATAAAGACTAGATTTAGAGTGATTTGAAAGATCTATTGTGAAAGATGAGAAGCAACAAATATCCTAGAAACCCATGCTATAATAAACAAATAGAATATTTATATGAATTCTTTATGTAATGACAGTGTTAAATTGTTAGGCTAGATGGTGTAAGGTATCCCTTAGTCATGACCCCTAACTATAACTTCATCAATTAGGTATCATACCAGGTTAAATATTTTAAGTGATAATATTTGAGAAGGAAGTTAGAAACATGCCAAACTTGAGGCATCTAGATATGTATTTTAATCCACCATGAGAAAGGTGGGTAGAGAATTAAAGGGTGAAATAAAAAAATATAATTTAGAGAAAGGATGAGCTATCCAGGATTAAAAACTGATATCATGTTACAGTAGTTCATAAGTTTAGAGCACCTGTGTAAATTTATGAAAAAGAAGCATAGTAGTGGGTATCATGAAACTTTGTTAGGTGTGAGGTAACCAACAAAGTAGTTTAAATTAAAGGAAGGCCAAGTAAACATATGAATAATGGAAGTGAGAATAAGTTAAAGTGTTGATAGATTATTGACTATGAGGTAATCAGTGTGCAAAAAGGAACACATTTTTTGAGTGGAGTGCATTGGGTAGAAGGTGTGTAGAGGAAAGGTTTATGTCCATAGAGTGTAGATGGGTAGAGATTAAATTGTGAAGAATATGGATCAATATAAATATAAGGCAAGATGTGACACAGACTCACAATTCATGAGAATTATTGAGGAGACAACATCCATAGTTCACACACTATAAAGAGTGATAATGTAATAAGAATAAAAGAGGATAGTTGGGACAAAGAAACTAGTGAAGATAAGAGAGTATTTTAGAGAGAATAAATGTAGGGAGGAGTTTAAATGCATAGAGAGTTAGTATGAATTTGAAGTGACTATATTATTATAAAGAAAATTCCATGAAACATTGATGGAGGGGGTCTTGGATGTGGAATGTTGCTTTGCATAATGAGGTACTAAAGGCCTTGAGAAGGTAGAGTTTGTGTAGAAGAGGATATGCAATAATGTAATAGATTTTTGGATAGATATACAAGAAATGAAATATGGAAGGGCAAGAAGAGGGTGTAGAGTTAGAACCAGATGGTTTTCAAGTTGGTAAGTTAAGTGGTGCAACTAGAATATTAGCCTCAGTGGCCTAGAAGACTTAAGTCTTGCACAAGAGCATAGAGGATGAGGTTTCCATATAATTAAACCTACAAGAGAAGTTTTATATTTAGCAACATGGATCTATTTCAAGGAAAAATAAGGGGGAAAAGGATCATGTATAATCCTTAGATAAAGAAATACTCATAGAAGACTAGGAGGATTCAATGATCATCAAGCCTAAAGGAGAGGATCTATAGGAATTTTGTCCTGAGAATAATTCCCTTAAGAAAGTGTAACCAAATGAATTAGACAAAGGTGTTGCAAAAGAGAAAGAATGTGATATGCTCAACTAGAGGCTATTATGCACAATTAGTGTGAAGAAGAGGTGCACATGTTTGTAAATGCACCTAATAACATTATGAAATAGTTAGAACAAGCATCCAATGAAGGTAAAACACCAGTGAAAAATGAAGGTGTGGAATAAGGTGATACATAGGAGGGGTGCACAAATGAAAACAAAAATGTTATAGGAATAGGCATCCATTTGTGAGGTATGAAAATGTAGAGATGAAGATGTGTAAATTGGATTATGCAAAACATGTGTCAAATTCCTACAAAAGGAGTAGAGAAAAACTAGCGTGTAGCTAAAAGGTTATCTTAGAGAAAAAATCACATCTCACCTAATAAATAATTCACAAAAGGATAAAATAAATGGATAATATCTATAGGGGACTAGCCAAATTACATAAAGGTTAGTTTGTGCTAGAGAGAAGGCACACACATAGAAATGTGTTTGGCTGTGTGAAAATATGATCACAAATAAGAACATAAAGAAAACTTTATAAAAATATGAAGGTAATATATGTGATGCACATAATGGTGGTGGTAATGCATATAATAGTGATATCCTCCAAGGAGAAGACAAGATAAGAGAAGATGGGGTAGAGAGGAATATGGGAGCCATTGATTCCCATAAGGCTAGATATTGTTGCACAAAGATAATAATAGAGGTAAGGGTGAAACTAAAAGTCCATATGCAATGGTGTTTAGTGGATGAAAGCAAAGACATATTTAAATATGAAGGTGAGTTTATTTTTTGAAAGGCAAAGGATAGAGAATAATAAGAGGATGAAACTCTATATAGGGAATCAAAGGATACATGAAAGTTTGTAAATGTAGGAGAAGCCTACATCAGTGTGGAGTAGATTATTATGAAACACATAGGATAAGGAAGTGAAAATTCCTTTGTGCATAACATACATGATATGATAACAAGAAAAAGTGAATATCAAGGAAATCAACACAATTTTGATGTGGATAACCCAATACTAGTTATGCATGACATGTGGAATTCATTGGAGTAAAGTATAAGATTATATGGTGAACAATAAAAATTCTATGGAATAAAAATGAGCAAAGAAATAGGGAAGGAGCAATGATAAATTTTAATATTAGTCTAGGTGCACAAACTAGAGTGTTTGATGATGGAGGAGATGGGGGAAGAATAAGAGGTGGGAGTAGTTGGAACCCATAATGTTTTGTATGCCACCAAATTCATTGATAGGATTGAAGTGAATAAGAGTGAGGAATCAAGAATACTATACAATGTTAACTCATTGGAGGCATAAAGGTAACAAAATAATTGTGTAGTATAATTATGCAAAGATGTCTTGTAGAAAACATGAGACAAACTGAAGTGCAAGTATGCCTACTTGACAAGATCAAAGAAAAGGAAAGAAGGTGTTGATGTCAAAAATTTAAGTCTTCATATCTTTCCAATTTTTTTCCACTGGGTTGATCAAGTTGAATCGATGAACTTTCACTACAAACAATTATCCTAAAAAGTTCATCTAGAGTCTTAAAATTGAAAATTTTCTAAGTGTCTTTGTTTCTTCTAACACTTTGGTTCTTGACAAGGTAAATTTTACCCACTCAAATGATTTAGAGGTTATTGGAACCACTTAAATTCCTAAATTTCACAAAATTTCATATTCATCTCATCAAGCAGTGCTAAAAAATAAGTGAGTTCCTGACTGGGGTTAATTTGTCAATGCAACCAACCAAGGCATTCTTAGAACACCTTAAATTCCTGATGAAGTTAAATTTATCAATTTGGTAAAATAAATGATTGAAATAACACCTTTGGTTCCCACAATGTTCTCATTCATTTATGCAACCAAATAAAGTGTTCTAGTAACAAATTCAATTTTTGACTTACCGAAAAAAGATCTTAAAAGTGTAATAAAAAAATGTTCCCATGGGCCTTGTATTGCCTAAAAAAACTTAAATAATTCTAAAATTTACTTCAAAAACTATGCAAAAGAGATTATAAATTAATGATAGTTTTCAATAGTTATTTCAAAACCAATAATGATTTTTGCTCTGCATCCAAAAATCTATTTGACTTTTATTTTCATGCTAAGTTATCTTCCTTTCCATTGTCAACCTTATAGATTGTCCAAAATAGGTATCTCTACTCTAAAAATTTAGTGATTGTCATAAAAAAGTGTTTTAGGTTGATATTATGCATGTATTCATTGCTTGAACTTACACTCAAGCTAGCCATAATTAAAAACTTGAGTTTCTTTATTCTACCAGAAAGGAAATAATAAACCCTTATCTTTTCTCCTATGAAGTACTATAGATTGTTTTCAGTCAAGACCCATAGCTTTTATGAATTTGATTGGTTGGATGTTACACCCTTGAAAATATACAATATCTCATCACTTCATCTACAAAAATCATCTAGATTTATTTTCAAGAATATCCTATCTAATGACCAAGCCTTAAAGGATGAAGTATAAGTATCAAAGGTATGAGGTAATGTCTTCTCTAAAAAATTGCTTTCTATAAATTAGTAATTCAAGGCTTGGTAATATAAACATGGGTGAATTTTAGGAAATATTACAAGATGAAAATATAACCCCATTACTCAATGACTCTTTGTGAGTGGGTTTGCACACATAGCTAGTTTCCATACTTTTATTATGTGCACTAATCTAGTACTTGTTTGTGTCAAGTACTATGATGAGTAGACCATAGAAGTAAAGTCATTTGACAATAAAGTGGTTGAAAAACTAAATGGTCAATCAATGAATGCTATTTTTAGATTTAAACAAATGGAAAACTATGTTCAAATGATAAAATATATTAGAGAGGTTCATTTTAAATAAAATAAATACACATGCAGGATTCTCATAGCTCAGCCTTGGTTGAAAGACAAAAGGAAGGGAATATTAAAGTTTCTAAAAATGTTGTATAGATATAATTTTGGGAATGATTTTTTGAATAGCATAATAATCTTGAATAGAATGATGGGCCATGAGGAAGCTGAAAAGTTTCACAACTAGATGTGTCTGTTCATCAACATCATTTGTGATGGAACTCAATTCATTGATTAGATTCATATTATCAACGATACTCTTTAATAATAATTGATTAACTTAAATTCAACTCAATATTTATTTATGACCTCTTATGTGTTCTATTCCATTGTAGCCATGAAATCATGCCTTGGACTCATAGTTAACAAAAGATTCACAATACAACAACCATCTATGAATATTATCCTAGTTGGTCCTAACTGAGAGCAATAAGTTTTTCAGGAAATTGAATGATGCTTTCACTATGCTAATAGTAAGGATGTTGTAGTCGAATATTGAAATGAGAATATCTCATAAGTTTACTTCTTTAGTAATGAAATATGAAAGCTATTTAATTCAATTCCAAATATTCACATATATTAGGATTTGTGGTTTTTTTGGTTCTCCATACAAATTACCCTAATTTGAAATGAAAAATAATCTTGATTGAAGTATATTGACATATTGGGGAAGTAAATTTGAAGTGCAAAGAGAATAAAATAATTAGAATCCCATTTCCAATTGGCTTGAACTATTACATCTCCAAGACTTCAACCGTTGCACAAAATATTGAGAGAAACTTTATTAGTATTACAATACAAAATTATATTTGAAGAGATATGATTTTGATAACTAAGGTTATGTGGAGAACAATTTGAGATTAGGATCAAACTATCATCATATTCCATAAATTGAAGATTACTAGGTAGACTATGAAAATGATTTTTAAGTAAGAAAATGAGAGTGGATGAGTATGAATTTGGGCTAGTTAGAGTCATATAGGTTGGAATGGGTAACCTAAGGCATTGTCGATGATGGAAGTGATTTGATCGAACCTACATTTTAAAAGATAATTCAAGTTCTCATACTACCAATAACCAATTTGGATATTAAATAATTATCAAACCTTAGGGAGTGGACAACATTTGTTTTTCAAATATCCAAATTTTGGTTTATGAAAACAATTGTTGAACACACAATGAGAGGAATTTATATAAATGGATAGAATTTGGCAAAGCATAAAATGTAAAATTATCCCCCATCCCCTCAACTTACTATTGTATATACAAGAGGAGTTACAAATCTAACACATGGGAGTGATGATTAAGACCATAATAAAAATCAATGCCAAAAAAGAATTATGGTGATGATGTAACACCAAGAAATAAACCATAAATCAAGAGATTTTCAACTTCTCCAATGAAGGTAACTATTGATATTTCATCTTTGCATGATGAGTATTCACCTTTGATTTAAAATATAACACAATAATATATTTATTCCAACACATATATTCTTTGGGTTCCAATGGTACTTATCACTTTTATGCCCATCATTCCATCTCATCCTCTTAGATCACATTCTCCAATGCACATGTTTGTTCCACCTCTCATTCCATCTGCTTCACATGTGCACTCTCAAAATCATTATCCACCACATTCTCCTTATCCACCTCATTTTCCAATTTCCACTCTAAAGCATTTTTTTAATCCTATAATTTCCACTATTTGTACCCAAAATTCATCCCCTCATGTTTCTCCTATCGGTGCCACTAACATACAGATGGTTGTTTCTTCAGTCAATACACCCTCTCCTTGGGTCCAAAAAATGATAACAAAGAAAATAAAAGATTTCAAGGCTATTGATTCCAATTTTGATGTAGTTTCCAATCTGTTGCAAGCAAATCCCTCACCTAAGAAGGCCAAAACCACTTTTAGGTTCATGATAAACTCTTACTCAAGTACATAATATGTTTAAATTACAAAACCAATTACAAAAAATAATGAGGAAGATATGACAAAAATTGACTATTGCATAACTCAAGTGGATCTCAGTTCATAAAATTATTAGGGAGACATTCATAACTTCCAAGTGTGTGCTGATAAACTGATTCATAAATCCGAGGAAGAAAAACAAACTAAGGAACTCTAGGAGCAAGTTCGTACATTATTTGCCTATACTAGGTCAATCATTGATGTGAACAAGGAAGGAACCTCTTGATGCAATTCCTCATGCCTCAATAAAAACATCAACTTCTAGTGATAATGCCGATAAGGATACCATTTCTAAAATAAACAAATATTAGAGTTATAGAAAATTGAAATAAACTTGGGTAAAACAAGTAACTTTGGATGGTTTCAATTTCATTGAAGAGGCGAGAAAATCTTATGTTTTGATGGAAAGAGACCATAAAAAAATAAATGATGAAATTGATATAGTAAGTAAAGAATATTTTTTTTGGAATAATGTAATCAAGGATTTTTAAGAAATGGCTCCCATTGATGAAAATTTGTTGGTCTTTGAACATGTTTTCTCAAAAGCCAAGGACAAGTTTTCTCATGTTTGGGCTAAAAGTGTAGAATCGAAAATGAATGTGATTGAATATTCTATTTAGGATTATCATAATCTCAACATAATTGTGATGGCATTAAATTTTAAATAAGCTTTATAATATGGTCCATCCATCTTGAATTAATAAAGGAAGGGAATAATGAGCTCTTTACTATTGTAGAAATGAAGGAAATTTTTCAAAAGATGATTAAGGAAGATTTTTTCAACAAAGATGCTTTCAATCTAATAACCATGAAGAAGTTTAGTAATTTATTCAATCAAAGAAAGGAAACAATTGAGGCATTGATAACATGGTTGGTTCATCTTTCCAACATATTGGTTCCCAAATATAAAGGAATTTCTCTAGCTGTTCAAGCATTCAAAATATACATGTTGAAAGCATCACAACTAGAGTAGCAACATTGTTTTATGAAATTAGAAAAATTGATCAAACTTCCCAAAGTGACAAAGTTTATTCTCTCTCTTCATAATGTTCTATTTATAAATATTATTTTCTCGTTGCACTTTTTGAAATAACTTAAGTCATTGTTATTTTTCATTTTTGTGAATGCAATTCAAAAATGTAAAAGTGAAAATAGGTTTTTTCCCCTCATAGGTAGTTATGAATCAATTTTATAAGTTGAAACTATAAATATGAATTTTTTTCATTCTAAAAGGACTTTTTACATGGCAATAAATTTTGTGCAAGACTAAAATAAATAATTTGTTTGTGTATAGATCTAAAGAATCAATACATAATAAATTTGCAGGGACTTTGTGCCACAAAAATATTTTGAATGAATGGTATGTTTTTATGTATTCATTTATTTTGATTCTTTCTCTCGTTATATTATGTGACAATGTTTTTTTTTTATGGTCAAACATTTAAATATTATTAAGTATAAATTCATTAAAATATGCATTAAGGACTTTGAATCAAGGAAACCTTGGTGAAGCTAAAAATAAAACTTAGTAATTATTTTCAACAGGAAATAAGGAATTGTTTCATGATTTTATAAATCGTTCAACCTCTCTAGTGCATGCATTTCATTCCTATGTCCAAAATTTTCTTTATCGATTCATTTTAATGAGAAAGGTTTTAACTATTGAAAATTTCATATTATGGATTGTTTAATCATTTTTTTGAGTTTAATCTATTATGACTATCTCATCCCCTCTTACAGTTTTCCTTTTTGTTTCTTCATTTACTTATCTTTCTCCTTATTCCCATTCCTGTCACCCTCCTATACTTTTGGGTTAAAATTAACCCCCCCCCTCCCCAATTTCTTTTTTGCTATAAGTATTTTCATTTCCTACATTTTCATTATTTATAATAAATGTATCTCCACTTAATAATAAGAGAATGAATTTGTCTCATTCATTGTTGACTAAAAAGTAACCATTTGTACCCATACAAATTTTTCAACTAACAATTTCTATCACCCACAATGGGCTCACATTTTAGTTCTTCTCTTAAAACCCACATAAACTATTTTCTTCATCCATGACTCTTCTAGCACCACAAGGCCTAGTTCACCAATCGAAACTTGATTGCACACAAGCCACACAAGTTGATACTTATTCTAACATCATATAGTTTTCCTGGGATTATAAAAGAATCAACGTTTCTCATTTTCATAAAATTGTAACTTTGCTAAGTGAGGATGAATACCACCCTGATCTTATTCAAATAATTATTGCACTCACAGTAATTCATAGAGCTTGTGATCCTAGACAATAAAATTATCATATTATTATCCTTATAAATCAAGGTCAAGTTCATCAACCTAGTCTTGACTTGATAGAATCTACGCGAGAAGACATTTATTCTAACCCCCAATAGCTTGTTTGGGATAATAAAGTTAAATATGCTCATTTTCAGATAATCATAACATCACTAAATGAATAATAAGATCATACTACTATTGCCTAAATAACTTCAGCCATCATCATAATAAGATAGTCAAGAAGATTGGTCTATTAAGATCCTAAGACACATATTATTCCCAGGCAATAAAGCTTCTCACATTACCATCTTTGTAGTTTAAATATCTATTCATCAACCGAATCTTGATTAGGTACAAGAAACATAGGAAAACATATATTCATAATTGTGAGCATTCACATGGGATAATAGAACTAGTGTTATTCAATTTTGAATAGTGGTAGCTACCTTAGAAGAGGAATAATACTATGTTACTCTTGCACAATGATCCACAACACTATTTACATGAAGAATACATATGAGTAGTTTTTAGGGCTATTCAGTTTCAACCTATTCCCAAATAGTAATAATTTTATTTCAAGATAGTAGAAAGAAGGTTTACCAGAGCAAGTAGAAATCAAGGTAAATACAAATCCTTTATTTTATTTGTAATAATATTCTGATTTAAAACTAAGTCCTGAGAAAATAACAAAGACCAATAAGTCTTCCATCAAGACCAGAAAAGGTAAACAAGTAGAAGGTGATTCCATAATGATTCAAACACTCATTCTTTATGGAACTATTTTATACCACTAAACATTATTTTTAAAAGTATGGTTATACCATTTAGATATGTAATAGGGCCATTAGCTCTAGGTCCACTTCATGAAATTCATAGAGGTTCACAAAATAATTTTCATAACTTTTCATTTGATTGAAAATAACACTTTGATGAGAACATTGTTAGTTTATTCATTGCATGTGGAATCCTTAGAGTTCAACACGAGGGTATTAAAGTCAAATTATTTGTAGAAACTCTTCAAGATGGAGTTAAAAATTGGTTCTATCACCTCACTCCTAGTTCTATCAAAAATTGGAATACCATGCAAATTAAATTTGAAAACCATTTCAAACTAGCTATACATGTGCATGCACTACTTGCATAACTTACTCAAATGAATAAATAAGCATATGAACGGATGAGGGAGTTTGTGGAAAATTTTAACAAATTATTAACCAAAATACCAGCAACATCCAAACTAATGATTGAAAAATAAATAATGTTTCTTTATTAATTCATAGTTACCTGGAGTAAGCTATCAACTAAGAAGAGTAAGAATAGTCAATTTATAAATTGTTCAAATGTTTTCTACTCATGTTCAATATGATATTATTATAGCTATAAAATTGATGAAATAACTTTCAAAATCTAAGGTACAAAATTTAAATTAGACTTTTAATGAGAAATTTCTTCAAAAAATGGATAATGACATAACTACAAAAAATAAATAATTTCCTATGAAAGCTATTGTTATACCCTATCAAAATATCAATATGTTTGGAGGTAGAAATATGTGCCATACAAAGGAAACTATATAAATTTACAAGGTCCTCATAAAAATCCATATATGTGAGCTCATATGAATCCAAATGCAAACACACCTGTAAATGTTGTGTTAGAAACAAAATAAATATTTGAATACAAAGAAGAAGTTTAGACAAAAAATTTAGGTCCCCAACAAATTGAAATAGAGGAACTTACTGCACTAATGTGTACCTAGAATATAAATATGGAGAAGAAGACTATGATGATGTAGTGGATGATATGAATGGCCAATCATTTTTTTCTTTACCATAGCATAAAACCAAGGTGAAGAATCAAAGAAAAAGTAACAATCTAGAAACCAAGAATAAGTTCCAAGTGTTATTCTTCTGTGAAGGACTACATCACCTAGTCAATCAAAATGAAAACAACCTATGATAAATGTATTTAACCCTAAAAAACTACACTATTATTAATCTAAAAGCTAGCAATTATTCTATGGATGATGTAAATATGTCTCAACATGTTGTAAACCTTGAAAATTATTCTTCCACTAGTCTACAAGATTTAAACATTATTGAGAATGTAAGTAAAACCGAGATATAATTGTCTCAAGATGTTATATCTAAGTTCAAATTCTAACCATTTAGACAAACTAGTAGAATTCATCAAGCGTAAAAATCTTAATATAAAGAATATAAATTATAAATGAATCATCTCAATCCCAACTTGTTCAAATACCTTTAATTTCATGACCAGTGCTACCTTTAAGTCTAGAAAAATATAACCCTTCTACATTTCTATTTTTCATAAGGATGAAAAATAATAAATTGTATCATTGATATCAAATCCTTTATAAATATAATTCCAATCAAATTTACTCATGCCTTAGGCCTGACTTGCACTAAAACAATTGGCCATTGGTATTTTATGGAATCCAAATAGGTACCTTTAATTGGACATATCAAGGATGTTGAGGTTGTCTTGGCCTCTTTCCCACAAAAGATAATTAAGATGACTATCTTAGTGGTAAACATTCATGTTGTATATGGAATCCTAATAGAAATGATTTTATACAAATAATTAGGGGAGAAATTCATTTAGTTATATCTCATAACATGATTCTAATGAAAGGAATCAAACAATGATTGGAGACCAAACATAAGACTAAATATGCAGTACAAAGGGTATATGATCCAAGTGTTGTTACTTTTTATGAAGATACAATATTAATAAACTATATGTTGATGTCAAAATATTATTTTAATATTCATGAAATAGTAGAAATTAATCCCAATGACATATGGATGTTTGAGTTAAATAGTAGTTGCTATCTAGCTAGTCTAGGTGCGAGAGTTGTTCTTGTGTATCCAAGTAATAAAGCTTTTCCACTTTTGTATAAACTAAAATTTGAATGCACTAATAATACCATTGAATATGAATCCCTAATCCTTGGACTACAAGTTATATAATAAATGAGAATAAAAAATTAAAAAGTACAAGGAGATGTAGATCTAGTTGTGATATAGATAAAGGGTCAATATCCAGTGAAAAGTGATCATTTAAGTCACTACCATAAATAAGGTATGGGATAACATTGAAAATTTTAAATATTTCTCTATAAGAGTTATTCATAGAGAAAACAATGCAAATGATGATGCACTTGTTGTCTTTGCTTCCTTTTTAATCCCACATTCTAATATGAATAAAGATAAATACACTATCGAACTAGCGTATAGACCTAGTGTGCTAGATGATTCTTAAAATTATTAGGTATTCAATGATGATAAATAAAATATTACCTTTCTTGATAAATCAAATATATTCAAAAATATTTACTTTGAATAAAGTGATTCAGTATATAGGTAATTTTCAATGTAAAATGAGAAAGAAGGAATTGCTAAAGAACAAAATGAAAATAAAGTTATTAAATTAAAAAGAAACAAAATTCCTAAAGGTTTAGTTTCCTTAAAATATGTTCTTGATAAAAATGATAATTTTATTAAAAATAAAATGCAAATTTTTTTCCTCAACTTAGCTGATTATGAAAAAGTGAATATTGGATCTGCAGAGCAGCCAAGGTTGGCGAATACAAGAAAATGTTGTTCACCTAAAGAGTGAATAAGGCTTGTTTCACTTCTTCAAAAATATATCAACATCCTTGCCTATTCATACATAGATCTCAAATTAATTTTACCAAAGGAAATGTAACATACCATGCCACTCAAACCTGATACAAAACCCTTCAAACAAAAGCAAAGACAATATAACCCAAAGATAGATGGGACTATTTTTAAGTAATTTTAGAAGATGTTGAATGTTCGAATCACATTTCATATTCACCATTTAACATGAGTTGATAACATCAAACCAATGTGAAAGAAGAATGGATAAATATGCATATGTGATTATTTTAAGAACTAGAATCTAGCATATCAAAAAGATAACTATCCATTACCCATCATGGATCAAGTCCTAAAAATAGTCACAAATTTTGATATGCTATCTATGTTTGATGGTTTTTTAGGATACAACCATATTGAAGTAGCCACATAAGACCAACACAAAACTACCTTCATCATTCACTAGGGAAATTTTACATATAGAAGAATGAATTTTTGTCTTATGAATACATGTGTGACATTCAAAAGAGCAATGGATGTTGTTTAATGATCTTAAGAACAAGATAATTTTGGTATACTTATAAGACTTGATAATCTTTTCTAAAATAAGAGAAGACCATTTTGAACACCTGCAAAAGGCATTTGATAAATTCTAGCTTCATGATATTTCATTGAATCCTAAGAAGTCTATATTTGGTGTAATTGAAGGTAAGTTTATTAGACATATATTGTCAAAATAAGGAATCAAATGATTCATAGTGAGCTGAAAAAATTTAGAGATTATCTATTTTTACTATTAAACCTAGAGTTCAATCATTTTTTAGTAAATTAAGCTTCTTAAGAAGGTTTTTACCTAATTTTGTAGAGATCACAATACACATTTATGATATGATGAGATGTAAGCCTTCTTTCAAATGGAATGATGAATAAAATGATGCTTTTGATAAAATAAATACCGAATTTATTCGACACTTAATTTGGTATGTCCAAATTTCAAAACTTATTTTATCATATATGTTTATTATTTAGCTCACTCTCTCGGCTATTTTGGTTCAAAAGAATGAAAAATGAATTGAGTCACAAATTGTGTGAGACTCCTATTTTCACAGTGTTTACTCTAGACATGTTATGTTATACACATGTTCTATTGAGATATGTTTTATGTTTTATTAAGACATGAGATGCTATCGAGTCCCTGGGACTAAGTCAGAGATTATATATGTTATGAGATGTTATCTTTTGATTACATAATAAACATTATATTCTCATATAGATTATTTATATATTTATTATGGTGTTATTAGAATTACGTTTTTGATTATTCATTATGATGTGTATTGATTATCTACCACTAGAGCTATTGATCTTAAACATGTTTTTAAATTTTGCATATGTTTAAATGATTGGTATTAGTTTATTACCATTAATATGAGATGCCTTGGATATGTCATGTATTTTTGTTTGGATTAAGATCACTTTTATTGATTATATTTTATAGTTTTGGCCTATAAGGTAGGGCATTTTATGTGTGCCATGTTGTGTAGGTGATAGGGGAGGCCAACGAGGGAACTAAGGATATGTTGAGCATGAGCACATCATGGGTAGAGTGGTGACATATCTAAATGACCCTAATGTGATCCAAACCACTCCTTGTACCTTATTTTGGACCTAGTTGAAAGCATAGGTGTCCTTAACCCATTTAACACTTTTCACCCCTAGATATTACTCACACTTTTAATCTTGACCTTAGGAGTTCCATTTTAAGTTGTATTTCATTCTTAAAGTATTTTTAAGCCACTTAAGTAGCCCACTTTGAATTAAAACTTGGATGGATTGAGAAATTCAAATTTAGAGTGAGTTATAAAGTAGATTTTAGATATTTTGGGTTGATAAATTTTCCCTTGTGTTAGTGCCCAAAATTGCACTTAACAATTTGTGCCCTTATCGAGATATTAATACCTAAACATCCAAATGTTAATCCTATCTTCAAGTGCCTACTTGGGCCATATGAATCCCATTTTTGCATCAAGTCATAAAAAATCATGTTTTTGTAGCTGAGTTATGAAGACCCTATAATCTTGGTCTCAATTAATGCTTAACATCCTTATGTTTTAATAATATTATAGGGCATACAATAAATATCAAGCCTAAGCAGGATGTATTGAGGGAGAAATAAAAAGGCAGTGCTAGTTTGTATATTTCAATTTTCAATATCTAATCTAATCTCCAAACCCCACAAGAAAACAACATGCTAAAATCATTTTTTTAAAAATGCAAATTATAAATTGAAGACCAAGTTATGGAACCTGCTGCATAAGTGGTGTCCACATGGAAGTTTATGGTTGGGTTAGTGTGAGGAGTAAGTTTTAACTTGCTTAGAGGATGCCAACAAAGAAACCAAGTTGATGTTTCTCTTATGTCATAAGGATTGAATGTATCAGGACAAGCTATAGAAACAATGGACATTTATAAGGGGAACAAGGTTTTTTAAAGTTCAAATGACTATTTAAATACTGGAAGGGATACTCAAAAACTTCAGATCATAGGATAAAGAATGTGAGATTTGTCATAATGAAGGGAACAAAGGAGACAGGATCATCTACCTCTCAATGTAAACCTCTTGATGCTTCAAATTCATGTTATGGGATTGCTTCAGGTTCAGAATAACCTTTAGGTACAATACAAAAAATTGGTACATAAAACATCATTCTAAAAAGTGAGCTTACCAGCTCTACTGTAATAAAAAAAGGAAAAGGATCATCTGCCTATAAAAGGAAAAAAATTAGGCTATAAATGCAAGGATGGTAGATGTGTTTTAATGAGAGATTAAAAGAGAAAGAATCTTCCAGCTCTCTAAGGGAACAATCAATAGGGTACAAGTCTATGAAATATCATAAGGATCTTGAAAAAGCTACAAGCAGACATGTCAATAATTGAGGAAACTAACATTGCTTTGAACATTGCATTGTTCAATAGGAATGGAAACAAGCCACCTTTTGCAAGTGCCATTATCATAAGTAATGGTTATTTCCCTAAAATAAATATTTATTTAAAAACTTGCAAATTCATACTTGCATAAAATATAGAAGTAATTACAGGTAAAGGTTTTACTCCGAAACAAACATTATTACAGTTTATTGTATCTCCCACTTTCAAATATAAGTAGCTATTACTTATAAATGACAATTATGTACATCTAACTCTAAATTCAAAAGGATTTTTAGTTGATTCAAGTAGGATGTGTTATAAGACTCTTGAGTCAAAAAACCCAAATAAGAAAGATAAAAATTGTAAGCAAAGACCTAATGGCTTAAAATCAATTAGTCTCAAATTAATTTATGTCAGTGTTCATGAACTAGAAGCAAAACCATGGCATCCAAGTGTGGATATACTCACCAAGAAAAATATGCAATCCATAGGTAGAATGTTCTTAGTTGGAAATGCAATATGCAAACTATTTGTAAGAATCCAAAGTTTGCTACAAAGGTAATACATGGGCCCAAGGAAAGAGGTCTTGATGGAGATTTTAAGTCAAATTTTAATTTATAATTTTCAATTGCAAACTTGTAATATGCATTCCTATATCTATTACCTGCCGATCAATGAAGTAAAAGATAAAAAGGACACAAAGAGAAGGATGGTAGAATTTTGAGGTCAAACAGTAAGCTGGAATAATATGCAAATTACAAATTATTGTTGAACATCTGTAACCCATAGCATGCCAAGCTAAAAAAAAGTAAATAATAGAGATACACCATGTAAAATGCACTTTGACAATTTACAACATGTAAAATTCAGCCATATCTCCCATTTCCATAGGCCCACGGTAAAGTGCAAATCGATATGGAAAATCTCAATCGAATTTCACATGTAGAATGCAAGTTTTTAGAATTTTAAATTATGAAGTGTGTTCCAATCTCCCAATTCTACCATATGGTTGTTAGTCAACATGGAAATCATGAACACACCCACATCAGTATAATACATGCATGTAGAAAGGTGTAAATCCCACCAAGGGGAATAACATGTGTTATTGAATTAATATCATGAGGGAACTTTTGAGGTGAACTACAACTCCAAATTACAAGTTTCAAAATTTCAAATTGTAAATGTGTATATGAATTCCAAATTTTTGCCAACTTGTAAAGTTGCAGTTGGGCTCTAGATTCCTGCCATACAAAGGAAGTGAAAATTACAAATGGGACCCAAAGTTATACATAAGGCTAAAAAGGGTAAAATAAGTCACTTAAGATTTATAAAGTTTGGTAGTAACCCTAAAAATTCAAAAGGCTTAAAGGCAAATGTGCAAAATCATGTTGAAGCAAAATAGGTGAAAAGGTAAAAATGAACTAAGTGTTGTTTTTCTAATGTTTGGATTGTGTTGATGAACTCTATGGAAGGAATGTTGTAGGGTTTGTGAGGCCAAGGTGTAAGGAGATTTTATAAATGGCCATGGATCCTTCTCTGCTTCTATCACATCTAGATTACTCCAATGAAACCATTACAAAGCATGGATCATTATTTGGTTTACATAAGAAGAAGGGCAGTTATCCATAAGTTTCCGTCTATGTAAATGAGCGGTCAAAGGCATGGCCAAATAGTTACACATAAAGACAAAAGGTTGGATTTGTTCCCAGGGTAATATTCTCTCTCAAACCCAGTTGCAACAGATTTCTAGCCAAGGAGATCAAGGGGTTGCTTGAAATCTTTATCATTATATGGAGAGACAGTTACTAGAATCATTCCCTTGGAAAGGCATTAGCTTCTAAGCATGATAAAGAGCATATCTTAATTGGAGCATCTTGGCAAAAATTTTAGAGCTGATTACACGTTAGAAATATTTCAAATTACAAATGGGGTGAGAAATTTGTATAAAAAGAGGGCTTGTCCTCTTTTCAAAGGTTGTTCTTATTTCTAGGTCTTAGGCTCTTTCAAATTTTGGGGTCATTGTTGTGTGTGTGTCCTGTCTCTCTTGATAAGTTGGTTACAATTGTACAACCATTAGCAAGTTCTGAGAGCATTGTATATCTCTCCCCTATTCAAGAGTAAACTCATCAAGCTTCTCCCCTTGATCACATTTTGAGCGATGATATATGTAAAATTTGTTTTCAAGTTAATGGAAAATAGATGTGATTTTTGATGTATTTTTTTTAATGAAATGCAATAACATATTTTACATGCTCTACTGATTGAATATTTAGTTTATCGTTATCAATGGTGGTAGTTGTTTTGGGCATAAATATAGGTTGTAAATTCCTTTCTACATATTGATTTGGAAATACATTGTTGATAACCTTTTAAGGGTATCCTGGGTTTATGGATTTGATAAGATAAAGTGTTTGATTCTCTAGTTGTAGTGTATGCTTTAGGGTTTCAAGAATCATCTAAACATTTGAATTATATTGGCACCAATGGATGAAACTCATTCTTGATAGTTTCCATAGCTTGTATTTCAATCTTTTTCATCTTTGCAAATGAATGATGTCATGCCTATTGAAGGAGATCCTACTGTTTGAAAAACCACACCACCACACTACTCTTTTATAACTATTTACCTCATCCTACCCTATTCTAACCTATAAATAATACACCATGTTGCATATTTTAAGTGTTATTTACCTACAGATGCATGAATATTGCATATCTAAAATGTATTTGTATTTTTTTCTTTGAATCCCAGCATTACAATCTCCCATTTGGCCCTGGGTTGTTTAAAATTTATTTAAAATGAAGGTTGCAGTCATATTTACATCTATCTTTAGTAGATTGTGTATGGCTTAGAGCATTTACCTAGTCCATGTGAAAACCTTTCTAGGTGGACTATGTAAATCTGGTTATGCCCTAGTCAAATTTGTGTTCTTATGTGCCCATAATCCCCATAGAGATTTAACTATAGTATCCCTTCATGAGAGCAAGCTAACCCTTAGGTCCTCTCACCTTTGTCTAGGAAAATCCAGAAGTAGCAGGGAGCTAACCATACCAATGTCTTCCAATCATTGTCTATGTTCAGTCCATCCTTATTCTAAACCCTTCCCTGGCTATAATGACATAATTATAGGTTTTTCATCTTTATTTGCCATATTGCCCTAATGTGTAAGGCTAAGTGCAAGAGGTGTACAACTAGGAACCAACACTCAACTAATGTCACTATCAGGGATTAAATTGAAACCCTGGCCACCTATGTTGCTAGGGACTCTTGTAGAGGGTTGTATTTGTTAATATTCATAAGTTGTCTATCAATAAATATTTTATGTATTCACCTTAGATACTTATTTTCAAACAATGTTTATTCATGTTATCCCATGTGTTTTAAAGTTGAGGTTATTTGAGCATACTTTACTACTTTAGGTTGTCAACTATGCAACACTCCACTGGCACTGTTTCTAGGGACTTAAATGATTTGGTCAATTAACATATGTTGATTTCTTACAAACGGATGTATATTTTTCATGTTACAAAGTGATTTCCCCTTTTGAACATAAATCTAGATTTTTAGTATCTTTGCTTTCATATCTCATCAATAACTTCAACAAAGTTGATTTCAGTATGTATCATGACAAGTTTATTAATTATTATACTCTATAAGTTTGTTTTTATTGGTGACTCTAACATATCATTTAATTTCAAAAAAGATTCGTTCCCATTTTAAAACTCTTTCAATTATGAGCGTTCTTTTATTTACAAAGATGGAAGGACTAAGATCATCCTTCAAAGGTGATTAATCAAATCAACTTATCTCACCCTTAAGTGTTCATCAACAAAGGAGACAAGTTTGGAGGCCGATTGAAGGACAAAGTTCAGCACCAAGGGAGTGTTTAGACTACTAAGATTCTAGTACACCTAAATTTTTATTTTTTAAACTTATTATTATTAAAGATTATCATATTTATGTTGATCATTCAGAACCTTATAGTCTAATTTATTACATAACACCTTCTCAACTAGCTGAATCTCCTCCTAAGTTTGGTCCACCAAGTCCACCTTACTAACCCCTTCACAATCCTTTGTCATCTAATCTTGAACCCACCATTAAACCAATCATGAGGTATAGGGATCAAGATGAGAATGAATGTCCTACATTTAGGATTTCCATATTTATACCAATCAATTTTGATGAAATGGAAGGTTATCCTAATGAAGTCCTGAATGAAGTAAGGAACCAACTTCCTAAGTTTTAGGGGAATAATGTAGTGACTAGTGATCAGCATTTGAGGGATTTCCACATTATCATTGAGGATTATGAGGTTGAGAATGAGGATGTTTGAATTAAATTATTTGTGCAACTACTATAATAAAACACTCATGAGTGGTTCAATTCCCTTCCTCGAGGATGCATTAATTCATGGGAAGAAATGAAGAATGTTTTTAAAATTTAGTATGGTAATAGGATTGATCCTAGGTTTCTTTTGGTAGAATTTGAAAACATTAAAAAGAACCCTAATAAGTGTGTTCATGATTTTAATACACAGTTCAATAATACTATGATGAGGCTACCTAAAAATATTAGGCTTAGTGATATAAGGTGCTTGATTAAATATTGTGATGCCTTTGACAAGAAGGTTGCATATTACTTGATGGATAAGGATCCTATAAACCTAAAATTGGCATTCAACATGGTCATATAAATTGAAAACAACATAAAGGTTGTGGGTAAACCTTTGAATAAGCAAAATGATATAAAATTGGTTAATCTTGAAAAAATGTAATTCACTAAGATATCCAACCTTGAGGAGACTATTAAGACATTGGCCTATGTTGTCAAAGATATGTCCTATAAGCTAGCTAGAGTTGAGAAAGGGATACCTCATGGGTCTATAAGTTAGGAGAGAACTCAAAATCTGAATCAAGCATAAAGGATACCCCCTTTTCACATTAGAGATAATGACAAAGGGAAGAGGCCTGCCTATGATGAAAGACATATAGAAGTTAGAATAGAGAGGATGGAAAGGAAGTTCCTAATCTATTGAATGCCAAAGTTAATGTTGTAGGTTGTGACCTCGATATTGATTGGTGTGATAAGTGTTTTCTCCCCCATTCTCCTTGTGATACTACTAAACATTTTGATGAAGATGCAAATGAACCTAAGTCTGCATCTGAAGATGATGAGATTTTGATGATTGATTATCAAATTTTCCGAAGTAAGTTATCTATTCCACTGAATTGCTAAGTGTTACTACTATTGATCAATTTTGGAGTGTAGTCAAAAAAGTATGTGTCCCAACTTATGAAGTTGTTTGTGATGTTAATATGACATAAGAATATGAATTTGCCAATAATGATTTCAAATTCTTATGATCTATGGTGATTAAGAAACATGATGGGGTAATTCTTTCAGTTGAGGATATGTAGCTTCTAATTAATATAGAAGTTACCCAAGAGAAATAATATAGTCTAAGAAGTAAGAAACAAGGATTTACTCCTCAAGACACTACCCTACAAATCCAAGGGTAGGGGATGCAAGTAAGAAATTAAAAAAAACTACAATAGTCCCTAGTTTCTCCAAGCTAGCACCTCTTTCCCAAATTTTTAAACAAAGAAGTGCTCTAACTAATAATAGAGAACCTTTGTTTTCTAGTATACCTAAGGGTGCGAGTGATGTTAGACCAAATCCACCCTTAAAAACTACTATTAAAAATGCAAATTCATCCCAGCTTGTTCCACCTTTGATGTTAAATGATTGTATTCTAGCTAAAGGTGTTGTCACCCTTCTTGTAAATAATGTCCTTCCTCTGTATAGAGTGTATGATATGGATCAAGTTTGAAGTCAATTAAAAATCACTATGTTGCTTGTTGAGTTATTGTAAATACTCGAACATAAGAAGAGGGAATTCAAATATTTAGACTTTGGTGAGATTACAACTACAAATGAAATGACTTCACCCCAAACACTCCTAGATGATGCTGAAGAATTAGATGAGGTTGTTGAACCAACCTTGGAAGTTTATTTGGGGATTGCATTTATAGAAAGTTAGTTGGATGTGGATCCATTTTATACCACCCTACTGATCAATGGTTGAATTGTTCATAATTGTATATTTGATTCTAGGTCCTCTTGTAATGTGATTCCCCTAGGTGTCCTTAATAAGCTCAGAGTGAAGATAACATCATATTTTAGCAAGTGATATGCCATGGATTCATGAGAGGTGATATTTATTAGACAAGTCAAAGGGTTGGTAGTGCAATTGGTAGTTCATCCAGGTAGGTTTTTGAATATGTATGTGGTAGTTGTGGACTACCCACTTAAGTGGGGGATGTTGCTATTGTGAAAATAGGTTGTTAGCATGGGTGGAAGTGTGCAAATGGACCTTTATTATGACACCATTCCTTTGGAGGGTAAGATGATAAAACTTCATAAAGAGCATAAGATGTTGCATGTGCTTGAAGATATGAAATGTGCTCTAAATGAGGTGTTTCACACTAATACGAAGCTGGATAGATTTTTTGGGAATGTGGATGTTGTTGAACAACCTATTGTTATTGATGTTGGGTTTAGCAATGAAGGTGATGTTTCAAAAATATGATTTGATTGGGCTTGCTCCAATCTTAGAAATGGAACTGCGGTTGTCTTATATTCCCCTAATGCAAAATGTTTTAAGTTTTATTTCAAGTTGTCTTTTGAGTGTGATAATGACATTTCTAATAATGAGGCACTCTTGATTATTAATCACTTGAATGTAGTAGAGAAATGAGCTTATTTACAGCTGATGAAGAAGTACCAAGATTACTTGGCTTGGTCTTATCTATATCTAAAATCTAGTAGAAAGGATTTGTTTCAACATGTCATCCCATTACAACCTAGTAACAGACCTTTTAGGAGAACACAAATATTGATTGACCTCATTTTAACCACCAAGATACTAGAAAAGTTAAAGAAATTAAGAGATGATGAGATACTAGAGCCACCAATTAATGGTAGACATCTAAAACATTTCCTCAATTGAGCCTATGTTTATGTAAAATAATGTATAGTGTATAGTTTTGTTTCCCTTCTACATTGGGCCTTGTTTTTATATTTAATTTTGGTCTTTTTTATCATGTGTTCATTTTTAGTTTCTCCTGATCTATTTCTATTAGTATACTCTTACCTAATTAAGTTTTCATGGGTGTTTGTTATGTTTTGACTCTGTGCCCCAAGGGAATGGCACTTTGTCTTATGTTTTGGGGTTCTTTGCACACTCGCAGGGGGTGTACATCCCTAGGCGATAGCCAACATTAGTGGCCAAAATTGTACTTAACCATTTTTTCCATTATCAAGATATTAATACCTAAACATCCAACTGTTACTCTTATTTGCAAGTTCCTACCTAGTCATCTAAATCCCATTTTCGCATCAAGTCATAGAATATCTTGTTTCTACTACTGATTTATGAAGACCCCATAATATTGGTCTTGACTAATGATTAACATCCTTATATTTTAATAATATTTCAAGGAGTACAATAAATATCAAGCCCAAGTGTAAGGTATTGAGGGAAAAACAATAAAGAAGTGCAAGTTTGTATTTACAATTTGTAATATGTAATATGATCTCCAAACCCCATGGAAAAACAACATGCTAAAAGCATTTTTTTTAAATGCATATTGAAAATTGAAGACCAAGCTCCGAAACCCACTGCATAAGTGATGTCCATGTGGAAGTTTATGGTTGGGTGTAGTATGAGTAGTAATTTTTAGCTTGCTTGGAGCATGCCAAGAAAGAAACCAGGTTGATGTTTCTCTTATGTCACAAAGATTGAATGTATCAGGGCAAGCTAAAAAAGCAATGGACATTTCTATGGGGAATAAGGTTTTTTCTAATTCAAATGACTATTTGAATAATGGAAGGGATACTTCATAAACTTCAAATCATAAAATAAAAAATGTGAGCTTTATTGCAATGAAGGGAACAAAGGAGAAAGGATCATCTACCTCTTAATGTAAATGTATTGTTGCTTCAAAGTCATGTTATGAGATTGCTTTAGGTTTAGATTATCCTTCAGGTACAATACCAAAAAATAGTAAATAAAACATTGTTCTCAGAATTGAGCTTACCAACTCTGTTATAATAAAACAAGGCAGAGGATCATCTGCCTATAAAAGAAAAAAAATTAGGATATAAACGCAAGGATGGTAGTTGTGTTTTAGCAAGGGAACAAAGTAAAAAGGATCTACTAGGTCTCTAAGGGAAAAAACAATGGGGTAAAATTTTATGAAAAAGTGTAAGGCTCTTGCAAAAGTTGTAGGTAGGCAGATGTCAATAATTGAGGAAACCAATGTTGATTTGAATGTTACATTATCTAATGGGAATGGTAGTTTCCCACCTTTTGTAGGTGCCATTATCAAAAATAATGGTTATTGTCCTAAAATAAATCTTTATTTAAAAACTTGCAAATCCATACCTACAAAAATTGTAAAAGCAGTTATAAGTAAAGTTTTAGTCAGCAATAAAAATTAATATAACTTACTGTAGCTCCAACTTAAAAAATAGGGAGTTGTTGATTATAAATGGCAATTATGTATAGTTGAATCTAAATTCAAAAGGAATTTTAGATGATTCAAATATGATGTGTTATAAGAATCTTGAGTCAAAAAATTTAAATAAGAAAGACAACAACTGTAATCAAAGAACTAATGGCTTAAAATCAGTTAATCCCAAAGTAGTTTATGCCAGTGTTTATGAACTAGAAATAGAACCATGGTATCCAAGTGTGGATATACTCACCAAGAAAACTATGCAATCCATAGGTAGAATGTTCTCAATTGAAAATGCAATATGCAAACTGTTTGTAAGACTCCAAAGTCTACTACAAATGTAATGTATGGGCCTAGGGAAAGAGGTCTCAATGGATATTTCAAGTCAAATTACAATTTGAAATTTGTAATTGCCTACTAGTAATATGCATTCCTATCTTCACCTCTCCCCGATCAATGCATCAAAAGACAAAAGGGACACAAGGAGAAGGCTGGTAGAATTTTGAGGTCAAACATCAAGTTGGACCAATATGCAAATTGGAAATTATAGTTGAACTTCTAAAACTTGCAGAATGTCAAGATAGCAAAAGGTAAATGATGGAGCTACACCATGTAAAATTCACTTTGACAATTTAAAACTTGAAAAACATAGCCATATCTCCCATTTCTTTAGTCCCATGGTAAAGTGCAAATCAACATGGAAAAGCTCAATGGAATTTCACATGTATAACACAAGTTTTCAAAATTGCAAATTATGAAGTGCATTCCAATCTCCCAGTTCTACCATATGGCTATTGGTCAATGTAAAAACCATGATCAGTCTCGTAGTAATATAAAACGTACCTATATAAAGTTGTAAATCCCACCAAGGGGAAGAACACATGTTTTTTTATATAATGTCGACCTAAAAATCTCAAGGACAATTGATCGATCAAGTTCTAGTAATAAATTTTTCACATCTATTTGAATTTAAAATCTTTAAGGACACATATGACATCAATATCCCAAATGTTTTATATGTTGTTGTTGTAGGAGAAGGGCCTATTTCACATTTTTACTGCATGTGCATCACATGCTAGGTGACACAAAGATAGAATTATTACCTGCATTGCCACTTACACAAGCAAAGATTCCATCCCATCATCTTGCCATTGGAAGTACTTTTAATTCAGATGAAGTTGACAAGACTTTTTTGATAGTGGAAAATTCCTTGTTGTATAATTCTCTATCATAGATTGATAGTGATACAAACACTCATGGGAGGAGTGGTGTCTTAGTCTTAGGGATATGTGGTGCATAATGTTTTAGAGATTTTTTATGAGAATGGAGTTACTATGGATATACAAAAGCAAGTGGATGTGAATTTTTCCTTAGTTTAGGATTAACAAGGTCATAAGGATGTGGGGCTGAAGTTACAATAGATGAGGGTATAAATGATTTGTTGCATTCATTCAAAAAAATGCAGGTTGACCCCAACTGATTAAGGGGCCAATAGATAAGATTTCCCATGGTAAAATCTAAGGACTTGTAGGTAAGTATAACATTGGGTTAAAGATAACTCAACCTAAGCTATACCATGAAGAATTTATGGATATAAAGAACATGTCAAAAGGAAACATAATTGGTAGATTCAAAATTAGTAAGATTTGAATGTGTAGATATTAGTTTTTATAGAGTGGATGTGGTATTATAATGTGGAGAGGATCCCAATAAAATGAATGAAATGCTTTTTATGAGATGCAAATAGGCATGGGACCTGGTAGATGCACAAACTTGAGTCCTGATAGAGGGTTAAAAAAGGGTTGAAGTAGACCTAGGTTTTGTTTTGATGAAGATTAGTCCTCCTAGGTGAGGAGGCACAAAAAGTTATGAAGGGTTAATTAGCTATGGTAGTTTGAATTATCACCATAGGTTATTACAATTATGAGACTGCAAGTTGACATTGTCTCTATTTTGATGCTAAAATTGTAGTGGTGCAAACTACAAGACATTCAAACTGTTAACAGTAGGAGGAAAATGCAATGAGTTATTTTGTGGAGATTATTGTGAATCACCTCTGAAAGCATCTTAAAAGGCTATCTACAAAAATTATTCTTCAGGTGAAATATTGAAAAATGTAACTTTTAAATTTGCATGTTGTAAACTATTGTTCGATCTTTGAACCCTATAGATAGGGAAGTGTTGGTCAATGTAGAAATTATGAGGAGACATCAGAAAAGTAGATAGAAAAATTTCACATGTAAAAAAAATTTATTCAAAATGCAAGTTAAAATATGTGGTCCACCTTCCCAATCCTACCAATCAACTCAACATAAGAAAAGTCAACCAAATGGAGGTCCGTGGGATATTTCAAAGAGGAATGAAATTTTATTTTTTTGCAAATGTGTAAATTGCACTCAAATGTCCACCACTCACAATTCAAACAAGAGGTCAAAAGTCAAGGTAGAATTTTTTCACCCAATTGCAATTTTGCACTTTTGCAAATTCCAAAATACAATTAAAGTTCCCAAGTCTACGAAAGAACTTTTGAGGGGAACTGTAACTCCAAATTGTAAGTTGTAAAATTGTAAACTACAAATGTGCATTTGAATTTTAGATTTTTTCCAAATTGTAAAGCTGTAGTTGGGCTCCAGATTCCCACCATAAAAAGGAAGTACAAAATTGTAAAAGGGAACCAAAGTTCCCCATATGGCTAAAAGGGGTAAAATAAGGCACTTAAGCTTTATAAAGTTTGGTGGAAACCCTAAAAATGTCAAAAGGCTCAAAGGCAAATGTGGAAAAACATGTTGAATCAAAAAAGTTGAAAATGTATTTTCTAATGTTTTGCTTCTGTTGAATAACTCCATGGAATAAATGTTATAGGGTTTGTGAGGCCAAGGTGGGCCATTCTAAGGAGATTTTACAAATGATCATGGATCCTTCTCTACTTTGATCACAACTGGAATATTCTAATGAAATCATTACAAATCATGGATCATTATTTGGTTTGCACAAGAAGAAAGGCAACTGTCCAAAATTTTCTAGCTATGCAAATGAGTGGTCAAATGTATGGACAAGTAGTTACACATAGAGACAAAGAGTTGGTTTTGTTCCCAAGGGAATATTCTCCCTTAAACCCAATTGTAATGGATTTCCAGCTAAGGAGATCAAGGGTTTGTTTGAAATATCCATCATTACATGGAGAGGCAGTTACTAGAATCATTCCCTTGCAAAGACATGAGCTTCTAGGCATGACAAAGAACATCTTACGGTTGGAGCATCTTGGAAAAATTTTTAGAGCTAATTGCAAGTTTAAAATATCACAAGTTTGCATTATTGTAAATTGTAAATGGGTGATAAATTTATATAAAAACAGGGTTTATCCTCTTTTCAAAGGTTATTGTTGGTTGTTGTTATTTCTAGGTCTTAGGATATTTCAAATTTTGGGATTCTTGCTCTATGTGTGTCTTGTATATCTTGCTGAGGTGTTTGTAATTTTACAACCATTATTAAGATCTAAGAGCATTGTATATGTCTCCCCTATTCAAGAGCAAACTCACCATGCTTCTCCCCTTGATCACATTCTTAGTAATGATGTATGTAAATTTTGTTTTCAAGTTAATGTAAAATAGTTGTGATTTATATTGTATTTTATCAATGAAATGCAATAACATATTTTACGTGCTCTACTAGTTTGGTATTTAGTTTATGCTTATCAATGGTGGTAGTTGTTTTGGGCATAGATCTAAGTTGAAAATTCCCTTCTACGTAGTGATTTGGAAATGTGTTATTAATAACCTTTTAAGGGCATCTTGGGTTTATGGATTTGACAAGATAAAGTGTTTGATTCTATAGTTATAGTGTATGGTTTAGGGTTTTAATAATCAACTGAATATTTCATTGTATTGGCACCAATTGATGCAACTTATTCTTGATAGTTTCCATAGCTTTAATTTTAGTGTTTTTCATCTTAGCAAATGAATGATGTCATGCATATTGAAGGAGATCCTATTATTTGACAAAACACACCACCACGCCACTCTTTTATAACTACTTAACTCATCCTACCCTATTCTACCCTAAAAATAATACACCTTGTTACATATTTAAATTGTTATTTCCCTGTAGATGCATAAATATTGGATATCTAAAATGTATCTATATTTTATTCTTTGAATCCCAACATTGTAATCTCCCATTTAGCCCTAGGTTGTTGAAAATTTATTTAAAATGAAGGATATAATCATATTTACATATATCTTTAGTAGATTTTGTTTGACTTAGAGCATTGTCCCAGTCCATGTGATAACCCTTCCTGGGTGGACCGTGCAAATTTGGTTATGCCCTGGTCAGATTTGTGTTCTTGTGTGCCCATAATCCCCATAGAGATTGAACTGTAGTATCCCTCCATGGGATTAAGTTACCCCTTAGGTCCTCTTACCTTGGTTAGCCATAAGTATCAGGGAGATAACCATACCCTTTATGACTATCCTCTAGTCATTATCTATTATCATTCCATCATGATGTTAAACCCTTCCTCAAATATAATGACATAATTATGGGTTTTTCATATTTATTTTCCATACTTCTCAAGTGTGCAAGGTTGAGTGCAAGAGGTGTGCAACTAGGAACCAACACCTTGGACTAATAAGAAGGTGGAGAGCCTTTCTAGAAGACTTAAAATAATTTTGAGGTAATCCATGTGTTATTTATGGCTTGGGCCAGTGAGTCCATTTATGAGGTATGGAATTTCTTACTTGCTCACCCACATGGAATTTTATTTGAAGTTATGGAAGGGGAAGACTTTTTGACCATGAGACAATGGATGGGAAGGAACACATGTCACATTTTCATTGGCTTGTAGACAATTGATTTGCGACTATATGAGTGAATAAATCCTTCTTTGAGAGTATTTTTTTTCTCATTTTATAAATTTGGGATGGAGAAGAGGAGAAGAAAGAGGAGGAAATTTAGGAAGAGTTTAGAAAAGGAAGAACTTAGCATTGCCCAAGCTTGTTAAAGTTATTTTTTAAAGGATTCAAGAAGGAACCAAAGTAGGATTCCATGCCTCATTTACATTAAATTTGTTTTTATTGAAATTATATTTATCATTCCTTTGATTTTACTCATTTTTAATAAATTTAGGGCCACTTGGCATATAATTATTTTACCATTACTTTCCATGGTTGTGCCTATGGCCACCGTGTTGGTTTTACTACCAACTCGAGCCTTGGAGATGTGTAGTCCCTCCTAATAATATTAGTTGTTTTTTAAAATACATTTATATTTTTAAATTTCATGGTGTTAGGCTATCCAAATGGGTGTGAAATTCCCTTACTTTGTTGTGTTCTTATTCATAGTGATAGTGGCTAGTATAGAACTGGGTTCCTATGCTTTTTATGTATTATTATTTGTTATTGCACTCTCACATTGGTAATTTAAAGTGTACCAAATTCCAAAGGACCTATACATAGTTTTATTCTCCATATAGGAAGTGGATAGTGGACCTACTGATGCTTGCATATGTGGTGGTTTGTTTTATGTATTGTTATTTAGTTGGTGGAAATGTAGTTCCTAAGGGCCTTTTGTGTATTATTGGTAATGAAAAATAGACCAAATTCTTGATGTTTGATGATGTAGTGAAATTATTTATAATGGTTAGTGGACCTCCTAATTCCCTCTTACTTGTTATTTAGAATGGTTTGAAGTGTTTATGCTCACTCATGGCCAAGAGATGGTAGAACAAGGATGAGTTATCCCCATGCTATTCTTCTCACTCAGTGGGCCTATTTGTGTTGGAAACTTGTATGGATACCTTATGATATTTTGTAATTTCAAATGGTGTTTTAATTTACTTGTATGTTGGTTTTTGGAAATGGAATCCTTATTTTGGGTTGTTGGACTTGTATCCTCCTATATGCATTTTCCTAGTGATCACCCCATGTCTAGTTTTGTTACCATATAAACCTCTATTGTACTAACTTGTCCACCTTAAAACATGATGTGTTGATGCCTAGAGATAGGATTATTAGGCTTAGGGATTCCTAAAGAAACCTCTTGATGATGTAAAAAGGATGGAGGTGAGCCCTCCTTCAGTTGGCCTTGTGGTTGCCTATGGAGTCCATGTAAAGACAACTTGATCCACACTTTTTGTATATACTTGTAAAGGAATATTATGTCCATTTGAGATCCATGATAATTTTGTTTATTTAATATATATATTGGAAGAAATAAATTTGGAACAAGTGTTTGGAATTAGCATGATTTTACTTTAATACTTGCATACCCTTTTTAGAGAGTGTAGCGGGTTATAAATCAATGTAAATAATTATTTTGTGTTCAAATTTAAATTTTACACTCTATATTCTACCTGTATACCTCTATATTTTCAAAATAGACTGAAAATAATCATTTCCCCTTTTATAAAATTGTTAAATGCATTGATTAACATGAAGCCATGAAAGGCTAGTTGCAATTGATTAATTTTTAAGCACTTAAAACATTTACAATTTCTATGACTTTTTATTGTAATATAAATTAAGATGATGACATAATTTTTGGAGTTACGAGTGAATTGTTATTAATTTTTAAAGTTTTTGGTATAAAAACCCTTATATCTCCTTTATAAATTACCTTCACTTCACCTAATTATTTGGTATGAAAAATGGTGCACTGGAAGGTCAAAAATAATTGATGAATGAAATTATGGAAATTTTGAACATGTCCCCTTTTGTTTCATAATTTTTCATGGTGTGGTATGTAAGATATGATTTTTGGAAAATTTCTACTCTGTAGGATAATTTTTGTTTGCCACAGGGCCTTGTAAAGGGCACTGAACCGCTTGGTAGATGACATGCCCCTTGGTGTGGTTGATGGTCACCCATGTGACCACATGGAATATGGTGGAGAGCCTAAGGTTTTGAGTGTCATTTATTAGTGTTTATATAACTCCATTTTCCACAATTTCAGTGATAATAGTGGCAATTTATGCTAAGCCATGTGGCCTTTATAGCCTAACAACTAAATAGCCACTAGTCGTTGGGGACTCTAACCATGACAATTATTATTATAACCATAAATTTATAAAATATAAATAAAATAATTTTATTATTATTTAAGTTAAAACTTTATTTTAATAAATTTTATACTTGCAACAAGAAAAATTAAAACCAAAACTATTACCATCTAGAAGACCTAAATTTGTTCCTACAAAAGTGAGGACCTTTTGGCCCAGAGGTTTTAAGGCCCCAAAAGGGACCCCCTCCATTTTTCAAGATTTTTCACATGGAATAGTTTTTGAGACTTGTAAATGTGTATTTTTTTATATTTATGACCTTTTTTACTCAAGTATAACTTATACTTCCTTTGCAACCTAATAGATCAATTTTGAAACCACAATTGTAGAGACCTAGTGGCTCAAAGGAAGGGGAGCCCAAAAGGAACCCCAATCAATTTTCATTCCCTTTCACTTGGAAGTGGCTTTAGACCTGAAACTTTATATTATTAATTTTTTTGCTTGATTTTCTCTAAGGAGGCTTGTTTGGGACTTATAACTATCATGGGCTCTTGGGAGTCTCAAAACAGGTTGAACCAAAAGGGGAACCCTAATGTTTTTGAATCCCCTTTAGTATAAGACAAAAATATAAATTTGAAACTAATTATTTTCTAAATTTATACCTTATGGTGGTAATTAATGGCTATGGAGGAGCTTGAATCTCCCAAGACCTATTCAAAAACCATAGGATACATAGACCTCCTATGAACATTTCATCAAACTGGGTACCGTTTGCCAGATTTGGCCTACATAAGAAACTTTTGCCTAGTGTGGTATGATAAGTTTAGTAGAGTTATTATTGAATATTTGATCCAATGGTAGAAGGAAAAGACCACATGTCACTTGAAATATTTTTAAACACTTTAAGCAAGTCTTAAAGTAAATTTGGTGATTTTCAAGAAGAATCCTGGAAGCAAGTCTAAAATTACAAGAGAAGGATCCAATAGGTTTCAAGGGTGTTCAAGTGTTCAAGGGCATGAAAAATGTTTGAAAAAAGACTCAGTGGTTCATTAAAGACTTGATAGGCCAAACAATTAGTTGCTAGCTAGAGCTCCAATGGAGTTACATGCAAGTTTAAGAACCAGTAGAGGTAAACAATTGTCTCTTCTTACTAAGTACAACCATATAGAAAACCAATAAAGGAGTTGGTTTTCACTGATAGGACCATGAACTAGTTCATAATTGGTGACCTTCAAAGGTTTAAGTTTAGTCACTTCCTATATTTCCATGCACAGTCCACCATGAATGAACACCTATAGGTGTTATGGAGAAGATCATCACATTAAAACAGAGCAATTACCTAAATTTGATCACTGCATGGTGATGGAGATGTGCTAAAGATTTTTTACGGCATGGGACACCATATTGAAGCATAATTCATCATGCCAAATTTTCAAGCTATTTAAAGAGTTATCATTTCCATATGTAACATTTAAGGGTTTATGCCTTGACACTCAAGTAATCCTAGAATGGGATGTGCCCAAAGATGCCAAATTAAGGCCACAAGAAATAGCCATTTAGATTAAAAAAATATTTAGAGGATCCTAAGGTTGAATGCAGGAATACCAAGTGTCAAAACCATGTTTAATCATTTATTAGTAGATCAATGACACATGGGTGATAGCGAAGTCAATAAGTCAATCTAGATCTATGGTATGCATTCAATCCTAAAGTTAAATATTAATGGTGAACACAAGGTCAAAAGGTCAGAGGATCCTAAGAATGAATGTAATGGTATAAAGTGTCTCAATCATGGTGAACTCCTTAGAAAATTGGTGGACCATGTTTGATATAGAAGATCAAATATCTACAACATGTATTCAACCATGCAAAAGCAAATCAATGGTGTAGATCAAAGTCAAAAGTCAATGAGCCCAGATTGCATGTGAGGCTACCATGTGGCATAAGCACATTTGATTGCATGAACTAATAGTTGGGTCTATATAAGGCATGCATGACTACCAAGTGTCACAATCTTGAGTGCAGATCAAAGATCAATGGTTGACATTGAAAGTCAAGGCCAGAAGACTCCCAAGGAGATTGATAGAGTAGATTAGATCCAAGTTCTAGAGGGTATGAGATGAAGACATGTGTCCAGTTTTGTAATTATCATATAAGTGTCAACATGGTAAGGAGATTCAACATATGTAGACATGTTAGATTGAAATATTTCACCACCTAAACATGCAAATGTATAAATTCCAGATCAAAATGTGATCTAGGTTACCAGAGCAAACCTTGTAAATTTGCAAGGTCACCATTAAATATTAGTTTTGTGCAAAGGTCTACTCAATCAAGTTATGAAGTCTATCTTTGGTTTTGAATTTATGTCTTGATCATGATCAAGAGACTAAGTGGCTTGTGGATATTCATTAAGATTATGTTTATATGACAAGTAATATATGGGATTGGTTTTCATCTATAGAGGACCTATGTTTAGTGTTTGGAGTAATGGCAAAGTTGTGACTGTGAAAGGAATGTTAGAAGGGATGTCAGTGAATGAGTTTAAATGACTATCTGATAATGTAAAGAACATATAAAGATAAAGCATAGTGCTATAAGCTCATTAAGAAGATGGAAAGTTTGAAGGTTGAGAAAGGAAAGTGGAGCATTTAATGAAGTTTTGAAGTCTTTGGGGACTTCTCATTCTTAATAGGATCATGACTCATCATCCCCAATAAGTTCTTGTCTTCTAGTGTGTTTCTAAGCTAATGAAAAGGATTGAAATCTATTTGAATCTAATGAAAGTTAATTTTTAGAGGTAGGATTAATGTTAATCAATCAAAAAGTGATTAGGCCTCATTTATTGACTTTTATTTGCTCACTTCCCTATCTCTCTTCCCCTTTTATTATATATCTCTCATTTATCCCCTAGTTAAAGGGACTCTTATGATTTTGACAGACCTAGGATATGCCAATTTTTGTATTCCAACACCTATTTGATGCAAAAAAAGACTGAATTCCTCCATCCACAATCCGAATTGAAGTGTGTTTCATGAATTCATTAATGTGGTTAAGTTAACGTATGCTTTCCTTTGCCTTTGTCTAAGTTTTCTCACCTTCATGAAGTGTTTTTTGTAGCTATCTCTTACCGATCATTCTAAGTGCCATAGATAGTTTATTAATTAGTTTGGAACTGGACAACTGCCCTCCCATGCTATATTGATTACTAGTTCATGCATTTTTGTGAAATACTTATGTGAAAGTTGATCAAAGAGTGAGTGAAGTGATATTTCTAGGTCTGAAAGTGTCTAATAGTGTGTCATGTGCAATTTTAAGTGTTCAAAACATTGGTGCATCACCTTATTTTACATGTTTTCATGTTATTATCATTTTTTCTTCCTTTTGCAACAAGAGATTAGTTTTAGGTGATATATCCAAGGGAAAAAACCCTATATGGAGGTTCTTCTCACTTTAGAGTCACCCACACTCTGAGAAGATCCCATTGTTCTAGTTGAAGAAAAAGTTTTCTTGCATTCCTTCAAGCAGGGTGCTCTTCAGATTGACAACAATTTTTAGCATGCCCAATGGGACTACATTGTTCACTGATTGAAGAGTTTTGGTGTTCTCTTCATCCAATCAGCCTTTGGAGGCATCTGTGTAAACATTAATGGAAAATCCAAGTATTTATCAACTAGTATAAGTAGCCCAAGTGCCTAGTCATCATTATCTGGTATGTATAGCCAACCATATTTTGATTAGTATGCTTATTCTTTACCTCAACATACTTCATATCAGATTAGTAATGTTTATGGCTTCACCTTGAGTGGCTCTTAAGATTTAGTGTGTTAGCCTTCTCAAGATCAATATGTCCCTAGTTATTCAAACCAATCCATTTCAAGTTTTAATAAAAAAATATTAAGCTATGAAAGGTACATGATAAACCTTAATGCACAAAGGGGATATGGTCAAGATATCCCTAATCACATAATTCATGATGTGAGAGATGCATTATAGTTAATGAAAGAAGAATGTTCACTTATTTATAGAGAAAATTGGAGAATATTCTCAAGTGAGATGATGGATGTAAATGGTCTCATTCAAAGCATTAAGGACAAGCTAAGAAGCCATGAAGAACAACATGTCCAACTCCATCAACCTTATGTGTATTCATATACACCACCTCAACCCTCATTTATGTTACCCATTCTTCCCCAAGAGACCATTCTAAGTGACCTTTTGAGTTCTCCAAGTCCTTCGTGTGTTCCTCAAACCTTCCCTTCTTGGAATTTAATCCAAGATAGCTTTCAAAGAAAGGAGACTGTTGTTGATCAACCTATTATTGAGATAAAATATTCCACTTATCCTCCTCAAAAATCCTCTTATATCTCATACCAGCCCTCTTTTGTTCCTTATCTTCATGAAGCCACTAACCACATTAAAGAGAAGCTATTCCAAGAGAATATAGATAGGCAAATCAAAGAGTTAAAACTAAATATGAGGAAAGAGGAAGATAATCAAAATCAAAAGGAGGTATTTTTACCATACACATTTCCATCATGGAAATTAGTTCATAAAGGCATAAATAATAAGGAAGAGGTGTTAGTTGAGTCAGTCCAAGAAGCATTCCTTGAGGAGGAGTTACTTATGCAAAATTTGAATAAATAAACCATAGCTTGGCTCAATGAGCTTGCTCTACAAGAGTTTTGAGTCTCTTCTCCATTTCCCCAAGAACCACATAAAAGAGCTTTCAAAGTCCCTAGTTGAAAGGGCACTCTCTTAAGTTTCAATCAAGGTGAACTTCTTGATCCTCCCACCATCTCCCTCTTAGAGAAACAATCTATTTTACAAAGGATAGAGAAGGAGATTGCAGTCATAGGTGAGCCACAAGAGAAAAATATAAGTGTGTATGAGGAAGAGATAATTATAGGCAACCCACTTCATTCAGAGGAGGAAAAATCAGGTTTGGACCAACCTTCTTGGCATAGCTTTGACACTAATGAATTAGAGACTAAAGAGGACAATCCTCAAGATAAATATGGGGGAGACCTTGAATGGAAAATTGATTGTCTATTGTACATAGATAAAAATGAGGATCAGAACTAGGTACCGAGGTTGGTCCACTTCAAGATAAGTGTCAATTGAAGATAACCTTACTATGTTGGATTTAGAGGAGGATAAATCAGACCTTGAGAAATACAAGTGTAATGTTTTGGACCTTGGATGGTCAAATCAACCCTCATTTAAAGTTGAAAAACAAGATGAAGTCTTGAGTGAGGTTGATGAAGGAGACATCTCAAGTGCTTAAGTGATACAATTTGAAAAACATATCAATGATGAGCCTCCCTTATTATAGAGAAAGGAATGGAGGAGTAGTTATTAAAACATCTCGGTGAGGTTCAAGATCTTGATGCTATTTACTTTCAACTAGATGTCCTCAATGATGCTTCAAATGTGAAAGAAATGGTTTAACAAGGTAATTATGAAAACTTGTTTAAAGTGTTGGAAGTAAGATATATGTTATTGCCAAGTAATTATGAGTTGACTAAGGTAATTGGAGGTAGTCTTGGTGACCCAATTAAAAATCTAGAAGTGGTGGATGAATAAATAAAAAATCCTTAAGAATATATTAAGAGACAAATATGCAACTTCAATCAAGCATGGCTGAATAAGGTTGCAGTAGTTTATCAATCACAAAATGAAGTGTCACTTAAAGGTAGTACCAATGTTTTCAAGTTTGAACAAGATTGGTCAAATTAAGAGACATAAAGTGAGAATATTTTAAGTACTCCTATAGTCCAACATGAAGCAATATTTTAAGACTTGGACTAGTATGTCTACATTGGAGACATGTTTATTCCATTTCATCCGTTGGAGAGCATATCAAAAGGATTAGCAATCAAGCAAAATAGTTCACTAGTTTTGGTCCCTAAGAAACAAATTATTTTTCATCTCGGTCCATTACAAGTGAATGATACTAAATGTTTCCCATTTGATATAGGAGGAAGGTGTAGACATCTAGTTCCTAACACAATTTGTGTTGAAATTGTCAATCTTACTTGAATTACACTCAAATACACAATTTAGGCCAAAATCATTAAAAAAGTGCTAAATGGATTGAACTTGTTGTATATACATACTGATTTAAACTAATGTATCCCTAAATGGGGCAATGCATTTTATGTTATTATTAAATTTGATCAATTCATTTTGAGTCAAAATGATGATTTTGTATTTTGGTGCTCTGGGTCACTCTTTTCTTCTAATTCATTAGTACATATCACATACCTTTGTTATTTTGTTTCAACAACATATTAAATGGGATTACGGTCCATATGCATCTAAAATCATCTTCTAATTTATTTTAAGTCAAATTATGACCCAATAATATGACTCTTTGATCACTTTGATTAATCATGCACCAATTTCCAAAGAATTGCACTAAATTTGATTAATCTTGTTTAAGATAATTAATTAAAATCAAGAGCTTAAGTGGATTTTCCATGGAGTTTATTGATTATTTTATCATTGGAAATTGATTCTCAATATCTGCATCACATAATGACATGATCAATGGGGTGTCATCTATAAGCCATAAATACAAAAAATATCAAGTTTATGGGCACCCATGCCAAATTAGTGCCTCTTCCTCCCAAATATTTATGAGGATATTTATAGATTTATTATGAAATATTAGATTAATTCATGGCCACACATCTCAATCTTGAGATGGACAATCATGGTTGATCTTGAACCATTTGAAGAATCTATAAATAAAAGGGCATAAAACATCATTTTAAAGCTAAAATTATGTAAACTTATAATGTAGGATTCTCTCCACAAGTCATTTGTGTTTTGATAAATGCTTTATTTGCAATAGGTTAGCTTCAATTGATAGGCATAGATTATATTTCTTATATTAAGCCTAGATTATGCATAGTGATCTTGAAATGATGGAGGAGCTTGGCATCCATTGTTGACAAAGACAAGAACACTAGATCAAGGGAAAAAAACATGCTTGGAGATGCTTTTGGATAGTGGAATCACTTGAGAAGGTAATAGTTATTTATTTTTTTTCAATTATTTTTAATTATCATTTGCAAACCCCGTTGCAATAGGTTGTCCTAGTTTGTTAGTTCTTTATGTATTTTTCTTGGATTTCTTGACTAATGCTTAGACTAATCAACTTTGTAATGCATATCTACATCTTGGCATGCCCAGTGGAACCATAGAGTCCATTCAAGCAAGGAAGACATTGTGGAAATTTTAAATTTTCATTTTAGTCATTAAAAATTCCTTAAACATCAATTTTTTAGCTCATTTTCCCATGTTTATAACATTTTTTGTGCACACATAGGTCATACAGTGACTATTGATAGTTCTAAGTGACCAACATTGGTTAGTAATAACCATGGTCAATTGGGTTACAAGGGAAATATGACTACAAATTTCATTATGAGCTTTATTCAAGCTTGTTTTTAACAATGTAGAATTTATAAGTCTCTGGTCTAAACATAGTATTGATCCAAAAGCTTATCATTTAGAGATTTTATCCTAACAAATATTGTGAATCATAATGTTTTTACCTTCATGTTCATAAGTGAGCATCGACCGTTGTTTTCGACCAACCACAGTTGGGTATCAACAAATGATGGTCTTGTAAGAATAGGCACCAATCAATAATGATATATGTTGGTCTCTATGTTTTAAAAAAAATAAAGACTTGAGAGCATGTTTTTTAAAGTTGCTTGTTTCAAAAGTGAAAGTGCTTCAAAGCTAAACAAGACTAACTTTTTATGTAGGCCCTACATGGAAGAGTGGTTTTTTTAGCACAACTAAGTCTTTTAAACTTCAATTTGGTGTTTAAAAATAATAAAGAACCTTCCCTTTGGTGTTTAAAATGAAAATTACATATTTATATTGAATGTTTTGTGATTATTTTTCAATTTTTTTAAAAAAATAAGGCCAAGGGGTCATAGAACATAATCAAATACTTCAATTCAGTGCTTAAAACCAAATTCACTTCAAAGTTTTATTTTATATAAGTCATCTATCTTTTATTTTGTTAAATTGTTTGAGCAAAAAAGAATTTGCACATGTATGCTCTCCCCCGTCCCCTATAGGTAACCTAGGTGATCAAAAGCGCCATTTTCATTAAAAATTATGCCTTTGTCCAAGGTGTCAAAAGGAAGTTGAATAGTCTCTCCCCAAAACCTACAAGGTTTGGGTGATCTAAAAACAACCTATAAATCCTTTTTACTTAGATTTTATTTCATGCATTTTGGATTATGAGGGGGATGTCATTACTTCCCATGAGTTATTTAGGGAAGCTTTGACTTAGGGCTTCATCTCCCAACATTGTCTTGAACCCCTCTCCATGGTGGGTATACAAATTTGGATCACCCCACTCAGATAGTGGTTTGAGTGGTCAAACCATCTTCATTAGTGACAAGATGACCTAGAATGTATGATAATTTAGGACATTACACTGCATTGAGCAATTGAAAGATGTAGTAGTTGTGAAAAAGACAAGACCTTTTCATAACAAGCCATTTGACATGGATCTAGTTGATGTGATACTTTTCTTGTGTTCAAACACAAAAGTTTGTACACATGGGATCAATTTAGATGGTTTTAACTTATAGAGTTTTAGACAAACCCCACTTGCTATAGAAATATTGTTGATGTAAGGTGTGACCCAATGTCCATGTCTTTGTATTGTCACTTGATAAAGGGGGGGGGGGTGTAAAATAACCTAATATATAATGCACTTTAATTTTGGATGAACACTTAATTTCCTCTCAAGTGCACATATAAAGATAGACTTCAACAATATCATGCAACCTTTTCAGTTTAAGGATTTAGGATGATTAATTAGTTGTATTAGTCTATTTTGATATTAGATTACTTGGCCATTGATTTGAGTCAAAACTTACTTATAAAAAAATGTCATAACCAAACACATTGTCCATAATTTCTTGAACAAAGAGGTGTTTGTTGTTCAATTGAAAATCAATATTTTCATTGTTCAAAAGTCATCATAAACATTGTGTCAAATAATTTAATTGGTCTAGTTATGTTTCCCATTTGAGTCTAAACCAATTTCCAAAATATTTAAGTCCTTCATTAATAGTCCAAATTTGAAATTATACTTTTTTAAGTTCATAAGGTTGACATGCTAAGTGGGTTCACCATTTGCACTTGACTTGAGGGAACTTTGTTTCAATTTCCCATTTGGATTGAAGATAATTTATAGACTCATCATCCAATTTCATCATTGGTGAACTTAGATTATCTTGTGTATTGCTTGCACTCTAAGTTTTAGAACATATTTTATACTACCATTCCTATTACCATGTGGTGATATTGTACTACCCATTTGGTTCTAGTTTTATATTTAGGAATTATTGCATGTTTCCACATCTTGAGTTTCTTTGTTTGTATTGTTTCCTTCTTAATCCGAAGGGATTTCTTCTAGTTTCCTAGTGTCAACTCATCAAAGTTGAACTAGATTTTATGGTATTGACTTATCACAAAAATATAGGCTTTGGTGTACTAGTTTTCACCTTAGATTTTTGATTTATCATACCCTCTTCCAATTCATACGATTTCAAATTTACCCAAGGTTGAGTAATTTCATGAACACATTCTTCTAATTGTGTGTGGTACTATGCCACCCTCCTATTATAGTGTATTTGGTACCTTAGTCATTTTTTTGGGAGAAATATCAAAATCCATACCCTATTTAAAATGTTTGTAAACATTGATCCAAATCTAGTCAGAAGTATAGAACAGCCCTTTCTAGACATTACTCAAATATTCACTCGTAGTGGAGTCTCTTAAGGCCCTAGTTATGATGAAGAGAATTTTTATGATGGTCAAGACAATTACATTGTCTTTTAGGACATTCTTACAATAGTAGGATCCAAGGAAGAGTATATTGAATACCAAGAGGACACAGATGAAGCCTTTATAGGTTGATTGAATCTGATACTAGACTACCCTTAGATTTTCTTATTGATCAATTGCACACCGTAGTTAGAGAAGAAGAGAAAAAATGAGAGTAAGCTTTTGAAAACATTAAGGAAATGAACATACCATTTTCTTCTATCAAGGGCAAGGAAATACTTATAGATTCAAACTCAACCGATCAAGATCTTGTCGCAAAGATTAAGAAAATAAGTGAATGATATGTAGACCAAATCATCATATACTTAACAGACTCTCTAGTTGTTACTTCAATCCATAATGATGCTTTCAAATAACAAGGAAATGTGGTTGAACCTACATAAATAACATTGGTTGAGAACACCACAACATAGATCAAGGTGTCTTAAATGAACAAAAAAAAACACAAGAGGTTGTGAAAAAAGTTTCACTAGACATGGAACATACCTTTTTTAATCATCAAGAACCTCTTGTCACTTTGAAAATGTAAAAACCAAAAAATTCAATTCAGATTGAGGAGATCCTTCCAAACAATTTAGCTAGTTCATCTCAACCAACATGTACAGTGGTAAATAGACTAAAAACTCCCCAAAATCAATAGAACACATATAATTCAAGCAAATAGATTCAAAGAATCAACAACCTATTTACTCAACTCTAGGAGTAAATCAATACCAAGCCATGGATCATAGGGTGTACATCCCTCACAAATCCATGCAACAATAGGGGAAAATACCACCCTAACAACAACAGGGGAACATACCACCCCAACAATAGCAACAAGGGTACTTACCACCCTAAAAACATTATGTTCCACCCACAAATGCACCAAACATGCAAGAGTATAAATCCATGAAAGATATTGTGGCATGATTAGAGATGAATAATAGAGTTAAGAAGTATAAATTCGATGAGATATGACCATATCCATTTGATCTATCTATTCTCCAAGTCCCCTTTCCATCTCATTTTGAGGCACCAAAGTTTGATAAATATAAAAGAAAGGGGGACCCACATAAACACATTCAGGATTTTTTCATTCTATGCCAAGAGGTTGCTTATAATAGCATGTACTTGATTTGATTGTTTCCATAAAGTTTAGTAGGATACGATTTAGATTGGCTACTTAAGTTACCCAAGGGATTGATTGTAGATTGGAATGACTTATGTGAAAACTTTGTCAACCATTTACCATACAACATTGAGCATGAATTGACCATTGTTTACTTGTACAAAGCCAAACAATGTGATGGAGAAAGATTCACTACATATCTATAGAGGTGGAGAGCATTGGTGGGTCGCTTTCAACATCACTTGCCAGAAAAATAGTTGGTGGACATTTTAGCATACAACTTACATCTTGAGGTCACACACAATCTTAGACTTATGATAACTCATTTGAGGAAATTATCAATAAAGGGGTACAGATTGAGAAGGATCTTATTGCTAAGGTCCTTGTCAAGATTTTTGTTTAGGGTCAAACATCAAATCAGACCCAATCACCAGTTCAAATGGTTATACAAGATAAGCCTAAGGGATTTAACAACTACACAAACATGGTTGGCAATGTGGTGACTAAAAAAAGACACATACAAATGGTGTAGGCTCCACTAACCCCAAATGTATAATTAGCTCCCTTTAATCCACCACCTAATTTTCAAAGAAAGCCTCCATGAAGGACAATCCATAGTGGTTTCAGAGTCTTTATCAAAATCGAGAGAACCAATTGAGACAATATTCTAAAATTTTGTAGCAGTTAACCTGATTGTATGGCCAATGCCAAGGCCATTTCCTGTAGATCAACCAAAACCAAATTGGTATAAAGATAATGAATGGTGAAACTTTAATTGTGTTTTTGGTCATGGTGCATATCATTACATCCAATTGTAACATATTATTGAAGATCTCATTGAAAGTGGTGAAGTTGAGATTAAACTGGATCCATAGGACACCAATTAAGATATGGGAATCTACAAGGATCCCTTTCCTCTACATAATCAATAACATCTACCAAGGAATAACCAAAACCAAGGATAAAACTAGAGGCAAAATCAGAACTAGAATCAGGTTCAAAATCATAATCAACATGATCATAACCAGGATCATAATACCCATAGTTATAATTTGTGTTACAACAACATGCCTTATGACTATAACAACATTGTGGGATGCATTTTTGTGACCCACATTACCACTATTACTATTAAACCACGTGAACTATCTCATTCTCTTCAAAGTATGGGACCCATTATTATAGGGTCAACACCCTCTCCCTCTAGTAATAACACATTGAGTTTGCACAATTTAGTTATGACTCTATTTGTACGAGTTACTATTTTTGGACCACACCCTTCCTCTAATTATAATGGTTCCCTACCAACTCAAAATTATAGCAATGCAACTAGATGCTCGTGAGTCACCTTCCAAGGCCCTTTTCCTTCATCTTCTGATTATACTGGCTCCTTGCCAACTCTAGGTTGAAAATCACAACTAAATGCTTATGATTTATTTTCCAAGGCCCTTTGCCCTCTCCTTCCATAGAACCTAGTTTGAACATTATTCCATCAAACCCAAAGTTGACTACTAAGCCAGCCAAAGCCAAACCATCTTGTCCTAATGTTGAAAAACCTTATAGTCTATTAGACCAATTGAGTAAAACCCTTGCACAAATTTCCATTTTGGATCTCTTGCAGACATCTGAGATCCATAGAACTATCCTAATAAATATTTTGCAATAATCCACTATTCCTAATAATATAAATCTTGAATAGTTCTACAACCTTGTAGGATATTTGTCTTCATTTCATCAAGTCACGTATGATCAAAAAACATGTCTACACTTGGACTGAGCCATAGTAACCCACTGTATACTTAAGTAATCATTGAAAACCATAAGATCAAGTGGGTTATTATAGACAATGGTTTAAGGTTGAAAATCATATCTCTTAAATTGGTACAAAGATTAGGATACACTATAAAATATATTCAACTAGAGATGATCAACATCAAGGCTTATGATAACATCGAAAGGTAATTTGTTGGCACTATTTGGTTGCCAATAATTGTTGGGTCTGTTTCACATCATACATTACTTCTTATTGTGGACATTGAATTGCATTATAACATACTTCTTGTTCATCCTTGGATCCATGAAGTATAGGCCGTTCCATCCACCTTGCACCAATTTTTCAAGTTTCCCCATAATGGGATCGAGGTGAATATTCCCATTTATCAACAACCTTACTAGTATTGAAAAAATATTGAGACTAAGTTCCACAATTATAATTATTGTCCAGGTTCTAAATTCATTGTGAAGAAGAACAAGGCTATATTTTTACATCCACCTCCATCCAATTATATCAACCCTAGTGATCTCACTTCCACTTCAACTGATCTATTTCATTCAACTCTTATGAAGTAAGTTATTATTAAAGACGTGGGTATTTCCATGTATATTATTAAGGATGCCTTAAAAGTTAAAAATTTGTCTAAATATACAAAAACATTTGGTAATCCTAAACCTTCAAATAATCCTAACTAACCCAACATGATTTGGCAACAAAAAAAAACAATGAAAACCACCTATGGTTTTTGTAGCTACTATTACCCAAAGAAAGATCGAGAGGCTTTTATTGAGGGTGATTGGTTATATTATGAAAGAATTATTGATTGCTTTCAAAATCCAAATTATCTTATCCCTAATCAGATCATGGATCATCTTAATTATATAGGAAAAGGTGTTGAACCACAAGTGCAAGAAATCCTAGAATCCTTATCAGCTGGAGTAGCTGATTTGAATCATTGTCTTGAATTTATACCACCTGGGGGTGACCTTATAACTTTTGATAGTGATTATTTCAAATTGAATAGCGATGATAATCTTGGTAGCAACATAGCATCCCATTATAGCCTTTTCTATGAGCTTGTTGACATGGACCTATTTGATTATAATGCCACTTTGACTTTAACTAGTGGAGCTTCTTGTCCTGAAGCAAGATCTACCATTGGAGATTCCCCTATTTAATTAGAACCCCATATATTTATTGGATCTTCCCATATTGAAACAAAAACTCATTTTCCCATATGCCTTTGCCATCCCAAACTCATTTATTAGGACCAAAAAAATTTAGCCATACGACTTGATCAATTTTAGAATGAAGAATCAATTACAGAGTACATGGGCCTATGAGATGGATTACCCATTGCTGATCATAAACAAGGCTTTGATTTTTCATTGGATCATTCTACATAGTTTGGAGAGTAGGCAAACTTTCTTGGTCACAATAAAAATAAAAAATCAAGATCTTCAGGTGAAAATCTCTTTGAGGTACTCATCGATCAGGGAAAAAGTAAAGAAAAAGACAAATTCTTTGAGTGAAAACCTATTTTAGGTGCTCTCAAGTGATAAAGTTTGCTCATCCCCTTAGGACACAAAAGGTCCATCTATCCCTAGTTCTATATCTAGTACAAGTATCTCTTTATAACAACAATCAATATTTGATTGTCTCGCTCTTGAGTTTCCAAAGGTCTTTACTACTTGGACACTACCTGGGATGGCAGATTCTGATTCATCACATTATCCAGAGCTTTGGGAGGAACAACAAGAATTTTTAGTAGAATAAAAGGATTAAGATCACACCTTTCTTACAATTCTAGAAGATGGATCCACACTCCTTGTGGAGAATATGATAGAAGTGAACTTGGGAACATATTATGATCGTAAAATTATTTATCTTAGAGTTTCCCTTACTAAAGTAGAAAATGAACAAATTATATCCATATTGAAGGATTATATTGACATATTTTGATGGGAATAATCCAACATGCTAGGGTTGGACCCAAACTTGGTTGTGCATCATCTTGTTGTCCATCCTGATGTCAAGCTAGTTAAGAAGAAATTGAGGAAGATGCATACACGCATTGCCTTATTAGTTAAAGCAGAATTGGAAAAGTTATTAGGAGTAGGTTTCATTATAACACTAAAATATTTTGAATGGATTTAAAATATATTTCTAGTGAGTAAAAATCCATAGGGTAAACATCTTTATACTGATTTTAGAGATATCAACAAAGCATGCCCCAAATATGATTTTCCTTTACCCAACATCGACATGATTATTGACTCAACTGCTAGCTATGAGACATTGTTCCTTATGGACACATTTTTTTAGATAAAATCAAATCAAGATATCCTAAGAGGATCAACACAAGATTTCATTCACCACTTTGTGGGGAGCATTATGTTACCAAGTCATGTCATTTGGCGCAAAGAATGCTAGAGCCACATATCAGCATGCCATGGCTGTCATCTTCCATGACATGATGCACAATATTGTTGAGGACTATGTTGATGACATAATACCAAAATCAAGAATAATATCTATACTTCCTAATGTTCTATGAAAAATCTTTGAGAGGCTTCGTGAATATAAAATCTGCCTAAATCCTAAAAAGTGTGTCTTTGGAGTCACTTCAGGGAAATTTATAGATTTTATTTTATCATAAAGAGGGATTGAAGTCGACCCTGATAAGGTCAAGACCATTGTGTAAATGCCTCCACCATCCAATCTTAAAAAGATACAAAGCCTACAAGGAAAGATCCAATCTATACGCAAGTTCATTTCTCAATTGGTAGATAAGTGCCACCCATTTACCCACCTCTTGAAGAAGAGCTTACTTTCCAATGGGATAAAGATTTTTAGATATAATTTGTGAATATCAAGACATATTTGGCCAATATACTAGTCTTGAGACCACCAACACCTAGAAAACCATTGCTTCTTTACATATCAGTAACAAAGCATGCACTGGGGAAATTTTGGCCCAACATGATGACCAAAGTAAAGAAGATTTAGTCTATTATTTAAACCACACACTGGTGGCTTATGAACATAATTATTCACCTATTGAGAAGGCATGTTTAGCTATGGTGTTTTCTACCCAAAAATTATGATATTATATGCTAAACAATAAAACTATTGTCATCGCCAAAGTGGATCCCCTCAAGTTTTTATTGTCTGAAGTAGCTCTTCAAGGATGCATGGCTAAGTGGGTGATGCTCCTAAGTGAATTTCACATTGAGTATCAAAATTAGAAAGTGATAAAAGGGTAGGTTATTGTTGATCAACTTCTATAATCCCCTATTATAGACACTCAACCACTCAAATTCAAATTTCCTGATGATTCTATTATGGCAATATAACAATCATTGTGGGAACCTGAACAATGGAAGCTCTATTTTGATGGCTACTTTACATTTGATGGATCTAGAGCTGACATATTTTTTTATTACACTTTAAAGGATATAATTCCCAAATCATTTCATACATAATTTAATTATACAAAAAATATGGCCGAATATGAGTCATTGATTATAGGGTTTTGCCTTATTATACAGTGGGATAATCAAAGTTTAAAGGTTTATGGTGATTCACAGTTAATCATCAATCAAACCATTGATTAGTATCAAACTAGAGATAACAAGTTTGGTCCTTATAAATAAATTTTTGTTAATATCAAAGGTCCTTTTAAAATTCTACTGTTTAAAAACATACCAAGAGCCAAAAATAGATCAATTGATGTAATGGCAATGATTGGTTCCATGATACAGATTGATGGTAGTGTTAAAGAGTATCAATTTCTAATTGAGAATATTCTATAGCCTACACATACTATATCAGATTCAAAAAGGGTATGCACTATTGCTAGTCCCAATCCCCCACTTGAACTACCATGGTTCCAATATTTTTATAACTACTTCCATGATCACATTTTCCCAATCAACCTATCCAATAAGAGACAAAAACTATTCCTTCACTGCTTATCATGTTATACCCTCCTTATAAACATGATTTATCAAAAAGGCTATGATGGAATTCTTCTTCATTGTTTATCTTCAAGAGAATTCAAGCTAGCGCTAAGGGAGATTCATGAAAGAATGTGTGGGGCCCACACCAATAGTGTATTCTTAGAAAATAAGCTCCTTAGAATAGGCTATTATTGGCCAAAATTGGAAATTGATGCTTACAATTATGTAAGGAAGTGTGTTTCTTGTTAGCAATATGGAAACTTGATACACGCACCTTCTTTACCACTACAACCAATTACAACACCATGGTCATTCTCATTATGGGGCCTCAATCTCATCGAGAAAATAAACCCAACATCTTTAGATGGCAATAAGCATATCTTGACTACTACTGAGTATTTTACTAAATGGATTGAGGCCATTCCTATCACTTATGTCATCAAGAAGTAGATAGCCAAATTCATCCATTACCATATCATCTATCGATATGAAATCCTAGCTCACATTTTATTTGATAATGGTGAATCCTTTGTAAACAAAGACGTGAAATACCTTTGTGCAAAATTCAAAATCAAGCATAAGAAATAAAATCCATATAACCTGCAATGAAATGGACAAACCAAGGTGGCAAATAAAACCATTGTAACCATTTTAAAGAAGATTATCAATGATGCTGGCTGTAAGTGGCACTTGTAAATCTTTCCTACCCTCTAGCTTACAAAACCAGTCATCAAACCCCAATAGGAGCCACTCCATACTCCTTTATCTATGGTGCAAAATTTATTATCTCGATCAAGATAGATTTTCAATCTTTGCAAGTATTGCTGGAGCATATTGAAGATGACAAAGCATACATAGTCTCAAGGCTATAAGAACTAGAACTTCTTGATGGTAAGCATTGAGTTGCCCTAGAAAACTTATAAGCCTATCAAAATAGATTGAAAAGAAGTTACAACAAGTGCATTCTCCCTTAGGAGTTTAATATTGGTGATTTGGTCTTGAAAGAGAACCAAAAGAACATAAATGTTGAATGCAAGAAAAAAATATAAGTTCCAACCTAATTTGTTGGGACCATATGTTATCACAACAAACTATGGATCTATGGTATATCGCCTGGATACTTCAAATGGTGAAGAAATTATAGATCCCATTAACATCGTACACCTTAAGAGGTTTTATGCATGAATAACTTAAACCATTGTCTACAAGACCCCTTAATTGGGGGTAACTTGTGCCTAAGTCTTTTATCCTACTATTTTATACTACCCTGGACCGCTCTTATGTTAGCCATATTCCTTTCATGACTCTTGATAGGTGAAAACTTTTGGTTTGTTGGCACTTTGAAACACATTTTATCCTATCTTGGACCATTCTTAAGAACCACATTCTTTGGACCATTCTCCTTGAGATCTTTATTCTTTATCACATCCTAAATTGTCCATCTGTTAGACCATATTCTTTGGAGCAGTCTCTTTGAGAACCACATTCTTTGTTATGTCTTGGGCTTGTTGTAACCTAAACACTTTGATCCCTTGATCAGTTATGATCCTGATTATGAATCATCAACATTATGAACACCTTTAATGCTAGTTTTACAAATCAGTTCATCCAAAATAGTATTATGTTATTTCTTCTACAAACAAGTGAATATGGATAACATTTCAGCACAATATTTTTGCCTAATGGAGAGCTATTATAATTTTATGTGGTACACTAGTATATAATTATTTATTGTACTTATTTATTCATGGTTGCTTTATCAAGATCCTCACTCTCACCGATTTATGAGCATGGGCCATTGCAACTAGCTTAGTTGGTTTTTGGAACTTCTACTCTTGGATGAGCATCTCCTTGACTAGTTGGTCCCCCTTGTACATATTTTATCTAAAAAACACCAAAAACATTATAAATAGTTCAAAAAGAATAAAAACATTGTCTTAAGCTTTTGTACATTCTGATCCCCACACTCTTGTCATTTTACAAGTAATCTTGTCTCACCAGCGTACCGTTTACAAGACCATTCTCATTTCATCTTCCTTTTCTTCTACAACATTAATCATGTTTTATAGCCATCACCTTTTCTTCTATCCCACTTCTTGGGAGAACTAAATTTGGCCTGAATTTTATGTTAGAACATGAGTCTATAGAACTATGTAGGCAACATTCACTTGTCTTGTATATCTAGAGTCAGCTCGGCCACCCCCTTCCTTTTCTTCTCTTCCCCCATTTTTTTGTGTTGTTCATCTTTAATTAAAGGAACAACTTTGTGTCCTTGTTCTTTTTTACCTTGTTTTAGAAAGTAATGGATGTACTACACGTGTATGAATAACTATTTAACCACACTAACTTGGTTTTTGTTTGTGTCTATTTATTTGAGTTTTTTTGTGTTTTATTGGTATTTTGTTGTGCTTTCTTGTCTCTTCATTTATTTATTCTTCTTTCCTCATTTTTATAACTTCTTGTCTCACCTTAATATTGTGTTTCCCTATTTGATTTTGCTCTTCTCTTTTGTTTTTAAGAACATCTTAATGGTCCACATAGATCTTGATTATTTATATCTTGATCTCATGTTATTAAGTTGTTCTTATTTTGTTTTTAAACATTCATGTTCATACTTGAATCTTGATTGTTCATATCTTGATTTAATTTCGGTTCATTTATGTTTATCTTTTACTTTGTCTTTGCTTTTTTGTTTAAATATAAATAGTTGTAACTTTGGTTTTGGTTATTGTTTTACCATTATCCTTAGTTATAGGTATTCACATTTGAACTAGCTCTATGAATTTGAAATGTCATGTCATTATAATTTCCTCATACTTATGCTGCCTAATTTCTTTTACTATAGCAAGCACTTTGTGCTATAGATTCAAGTCTTAACGTCAATACAACTCTGATAAATAGATCTCAAGATCACTATGCATAAACTAGGCTCAATAAGTTTAGCACCTGAGTTTATGATTACACATATATCTCTTAGAATACATCATGAGTCTAATCAGATCTTAGTTAGTTTTCATCATCTCTGATTCCATTCTCTCCCAATTTTGGGTGAACTACATTGGCTTGAGGTCAATTTAGACTATGTAAGCAACACTTGGATACTAGACGTATCTTGGGTTAGCTTAGACACTATACCATCACTTATTTTTTCATTTTTTCATACCTTTTTACATCTTTGTATGCTTGGTTCTTTATGGATTTCTAAGCCAATGTACCATCGCATCTATGTTTGTGCCCACTCATCTTCAATCTATGTAATAGGTTATATCTTTGAGCTAATTGTCTACCAATTTGCCCATGCTGGGGCACAACATTTGAACTAAGTCACAAATCTAAATCAGCCCTATAGGGGTAAGACCATTATTTATTCTTTATCAATGATCAAAATTATGCCCTGTTAGGGCAAACTTGTTTTATCATGATCAAATATGCCCTAATGGGGCACCTCTTATTATCATCTCTTTATAGACAATGTTCTCTTTCCTTCTGATTCCAAGCTCTCCACACCTTTTCCCATGATGGAAATGTTATAGTGTGCAACTTGTCTTGAGATTGATTAATGCCATAAGTGCAAAGCTTGCACTCTCAAATTGGGTGCGTTCAAAGTGTGTCGCTTATATGTTTGGATTAAATCCTTCTCATTCCCCCCATCTTCAGGGCCTATTATACCTCTAATTATATTTTTATCATTGATGGTAACCATGTGTACAAGCATTAGCTCATCTGGATGTGATCTATTCCATAGGTTAATCTCTTACTTTCCCTCTCTTTTTGAGAGTCCATCCTTCTCTTTCATCTTAGTATGTTCTCTCAAGTGGCCATCATGGGTCATTTTTAATTTCTTCTTGATAGCTCTTTTCTTTGAAAATATGTTGCTTATCTTGAATGTCTCACTATGCCTTCTCAAGCAACGACAACATGTAGACATCTAATTCCTAACACTATTTGTGTTAAAATTGTCAATCTTACTTGAATTGCACTCAAATGTATAATTTAGGTTAAAATCAATAAAATGTACTATATGGTTTGAACTTGTCATATATAAGTTCTAATTTAGACTAATATATCCCTAAATAAGGCAATGCATTTTATGTGATTCTTAACTTTGATCAATTCATTTCGAGTCAAAATCATAATTTCATATTTTGTTGTTTTGGGTTACTTTTTTCTTCTAATTCATTAGTACATATCACATACCTTTGTTATTTTATGTCGATAACATCTTAAATGGGATTACGGTCTATATGCATCTAACATCACCATACAATTCCTCCCAAGTCAAATTATGACCTAATAATATGACTTTCTAACTATTTTGATTAATTATGTACCAATTTCCAAAGAATTGCACTAAAATTGATTAATCTTGTTTAAGCTAATTAATTAAAATCAAGATCTTAAGTAAATTTTATATGAAAGTTATTGATTATTTCATTATTGAAAATTGATTCTCAATATCTACATCACCTAATGACATGATCAATGGAGTGGTATCCATAATCCATAAATACAATAAATATCAAGTTTATAGGCACGCATGCCTAATTAATGCCTCTTCCTCTCAAATATTTATGAGGATATTTATAGATTTATTATTAAATATTATATTAATTCATGGCCACACATCTCAATCTTGAGATGGATGGTCATGGTTGATCTTGAACCATTTGAAGAATCTATAAATAGAATGGCATAGAACATCATTTTTAAGATAAAATTATGTAAAATTATAATCTTGGATTCTCTCCACAAGTCATTTGTGTTTTGATAAATGCTTTATTTGCAATAGGTTAGCTTCAATTGACATACATAGATTAGATTTCTTATCTTAAACCTATATTATGCACAGTGATCTTCAGATGATGGAGGAACTTGGCATCCATTGTTGACAAAGATAAGAACACTATATCAAGGGGAAAAACACACTTGGAGCCACTTTTAGATGGTAAAATTACTTGGTAAGGTAATGGTTATTTTCTTTCTTTCAATTATTCTTCATTATCATTTGTAAACCCCATTGGAATAGGTTGGGATAGTTTATTAGTTCTTTATGCATTTTTCTTGGATTCATTGATTAATGCTTAGATTAATCAACTTTGTAATCCATCTCTACATCTTGGCATCCCTGATGAGACCATAGAGCCCATTCAAGGAAGACACTGTAGAAATTTTACATTTTCCTTTTTAGTCATTAAAAAGTCCTTAAACATCAATTTTTAGCTCATTTTACCATGTTTCTAACATTTTTTATGCACACATGGTCACATAGTGATCATCGATGGTTCTGAGTGACTAGTGTTGGTTAGTGTTAATCACAGTCAGTTGGGTTGTAGGGGAAATATGGCTAAAAAATTGCATTTTGAGCTTTATTCAAGTTTTTTTCTAACAATTTGGATTTTATAAGTCTCTAGTCTAACATAGTATTAATCCAAAAACTTATTTTTTGGAGATTTTATCCCAACAAATATTTTGAAGCATAACATTTTTGTATTTGGGTTCATAGGTGACCATTAGTGGTTGTTTTCGATCATCCATGATTGGGTATTGACTGACGATTGTCTTGTAGGAAATTGGCATTAATCAACAATGATGGTGTTGGTCTCTGTGTTTTCAAAAAACCACAAATCCAAGAGCATGTTTTTCAAAGTTTCTTATTTCAAAAGTGAAAATGATTCAAGGATAAATAAGGCTATCTAAATTTTTATGTAGGACCTAGATGGAAAAGTGGTTTTTTGAGCACAACTAAGTTTTTTAAAATTTAATTTGGTGTTTAAAAAGAATTAGAAACCTTCCCTTTGGTGTTTAAAATGAAAATTGCATGTTTATATTGAATGCTTTGTGATTGTTTTTTAAAAGGTTTTGCAAATTAAGGCCAAGGGGCCAAAGAACATCACCAAACACTTCAATTCGGTGCTTAAAACCAAACTCACTTCAAAGTTTTGGTTTGTATAAGTCATCTATCATTTGTTTTATTAAATTGTTTGTGCAAAATAGAATTTGCACATGTATGCTCTCCCTCCATCCCCTATAAGAAACTTGGGTGATCAAAAGTGCCATTTTCATTGCAAATTGTGCCTTTTTCTAAGGCATAAAAAGGAAGTTCAATAGGATCTTCTCAAAACCCGAAATATTTGGGTGATCTAAAAATAACTTATAAAGCCTTTTTACTTAGATTTTATTTCATGCATTTTGGGTTGTGAGGGGGATGTCATTACCTCCCATGAGTTCTTTAGGGAATCTTTGACTTAGAGCTTCATCTCTCGGTATTATCTTCAACCCCTCTCCATGGGGGGGAGGGGGGAAAGGTGGTATACAAATTTGGATCACCCCATTGGGATAGTGGTTTGAGTTGTTAAACCATCTTTGTTAGTGGTAAACTGGCCTAGAACATATGATCATATAGGACATTGCACTACACTGATCAATTGATGGATGTAGTGGTTGTGAAAAGGACAAGACCTTTTCACAACAAGCCATTTGATGCAAATCTAATTAACGTGCTAGTTCTCTTATGTTCAAACATGAAATTTTGTACATATGGGATTAATCTAGATGGTTGTAACTTGTAGAGTTTTAGACAAACCCCACTTACCATGAAAATATTGTTGATACGAGGTGCATTCCAAGGTCCATATCATCGTATTGTCACTTAAGAGAAGGGGGTGTAAAATACCCTAGTATATAATGTACTTTTATTTTGGATGCACACTTAATTTCTTTTCAAGTGCACATATAAAGACAAACTTTAACAATATCATGCAACCTTGTCATTTTAGGGATTTAGGATGATTACTTAGTTGTATTGGTCTATTTTGGTCTTAGATTACTTGGTCATTGATTTGAGTCAAAACTTGCTTGTAAATAAACATCATAACCAAACACATTATCCACAATTTATTGAATAAAGAAGCGTTACGTTGTCCAAGTGAAAATCAATATTTTATTTGTTCAAATTCGTCATCATAAACATTGTTTCAAATCATTTAATTGGTGCAATTATGATGCCCATTTGAGTTTAAACCAATTCCCAAAATCTTTAAGTTCATTAATAGTCCAAATTCAAAATTACATTTTTTTAAGTTTATAAGGTTGACATGTTAAGTGGGTTTACCATTTGCACTTGACTTGAGGGAACTTTAGTTCAATTTCCCATTTGGATTGAAGGTTGTTTATAGACTCATTATCCAATTTAATCATTGGTGAACTTAGATTAACTTGTGCATTTCTCGCACTCTATGTTTTAGAATATATTTTATACTACCATTCCTATTACCATGTGGTGGCGTTTTGCTGTCCATTTGGTTCTAGTTTTCTACTTAAGAATTCTTGCATGTTTCCACATCTTGAGTTTATTGGTTCGTATTGTCTCCTTCCTAATCCAAAGGGATTTCTTCTAGTTTCCTAATGTCAACTCATCAAAGTTGAACTAGCTTTTATGGTATTGACGTATCACAAAAATCTAGGCTTTGGTGTACTAGTTTTCACCTTAAATTTTTGAGTTATCATACACTCTTCCAATTCATATGATTTAAACTTTACCCAAGCTTGAGTAATTTTGTGAACACATTCTTCTAATTGTGTCTAGTACTACACTACCCTCCTATTATAGTCTCTTTGGTACCTTAGTCATTTGTTTAGAAAAAAGATCAAAATCCATACCTTGTTTAAAATTTTTGAAAACATTGAACCAAACCTAGTCAAATGTATAGAGTAACCCTTTCTAGACATGACTCAAAGGTTCACTCATAGCGGGGTCTCTTATGGCCCTAGTTATGAGGATGAGCATTTTTACGATGGTCAAGACAATTCCATTGTCTTTGAGGACATTCCTACACCAATAGGATTTGAGGAAGAGTATATTTAATAACAATAGGATAAAGATGAAGCCCTTATTAGGTTGATCAAATTTGGTGCTAGACTACCCTTGGATTTTCCTATGGAGTAATTGCACACCTTAGTTACAGAAGAAGAGAAACAATGAGAGCAAGATTTTGCAAACATTGATAAAAAAAACATACCATCTTCTTCTAACAAGGGCAAGGAAATACCTATAGAGTCAAAACCAACCGATCAAAATCTTGTCACAAAGATTAAGAAAATAGGGTATTTTAAAATTATAGGAAATAATAAGTCTTAATATGCAAAAGATAAGTAAATCAACATATCAAATATCAAACTTGATATTAAATAAAAATATCTATCAAATATCACTAATCAATTAATGTATGTATGTGTATTAGAGTTTAAAGAAAAATGTTATCAGATGTATTCAAGAAAATATACTTATGAAAAAGATATATTGAAATAAAAAATAATACTCTACATAATATTATCTTCAAAAGATAAAAATGTCTATAGAATATCAATATTCAAATCAAATTATAATTCAAAAAATATTATATTAAATATCACTATTTTTCGTATTAATCAACATATCTATCAAATGCCTTATCTAGTTTATCTCATAATATTATCAATCCTAGCCAACATAATAAACACGATGGAAGAGGTAATATATTGGAGGATCAAAGACTCTCATTTATATCGAATATTCACTTCTCTTTAATCAAATAAATTATTTCCCTTATGATTCTCAAAAAATCAAACCAAAACAAACAAAAAGAAAGAAAATATAAAATAAAAGAGATGCGGAAAATAAAAAAATACTAAATAATGAAATTATAAGCTAAATTGGAATAGTAATTAAATATTAAAAATTAAAAATATTTAATTTCTATCAAGATAAGTTATTTTAATAAATGATTAGGAAACAACAATTACAAAAATAAAATTTAATGAGAAATCTAACCTAGGCATAAAATAAAGAGAATATAGGAACTAATTGAGTAAAATAACAAAAAAGAGTTTGAACTATAAAAAATAAAATAAAATTATTGAGAAGCCAAGAATTTCATAACTGATCACAATAATTCTAATAAAAATAAGTCATTGTTTGTAAAAACTCAACAATCTATCATACATAATATTAAATATTTTTTATTATTCAAGAAAAATATAATTGTAATCTATCCATATGATTGAATAATTATATAATCAGATCAAAATATTAATAATCTTGACCATCTCCATTTATTTAATTTATAAATCAAATAATTAACCTACATATACCTATGTATACCAAATGAGACACTTACCGTCAAATAAAATGTTGTTTGGTCTTCTTATAAACAATACTTGATCTTAGAGACTTTATAACAAAATAGAAAAATGTAGCATGAAATTTGAACTTAGAGCTCTAATACTTGTATATGTTTCTACCATAGTCAATCTCCTTTTGAGTCTCTTTTAAAGCCTTCACTTGAAAAGTAGTTGTACTTTTAATTTACAACTAACATTTACTCATCTCTTAAAATAAAGTTAATTAAATTTATAATAAGTTAACTAAATTATATTTTTTAACTTTAAATAATTTCATAAAATAAACTTATAAAGACTCAAGTAATTTTTTAAAATAGATTACAACATATGACTATCTAATAGGGTGGGGGCCCACTCAAATTACAAATAACTTAATAAATCGTTAATATAATTTATCATGCAAACTATTTTTTTTTTTAGTAAGTAATGGTTTTGGTGTGACCCTTACCCTATATTAATTAAAGAGATTACACAAACAATCCAAGTTAAACCGCCATGGTCAAATAAAAACCAAATACAACAAATGACCACAAGGCCATAAACAAATTAAACAACATACCCATATACCATCTTAACACCGACAACAAAAACAATACCATCAGTTAGTGGGAAAATAATGTCAGAGATTCACTGTCTTACCCTTCTTACATTTTTTATTTTTTAACTCCTACCACATTCCTTGTTTGAGATTCACTACAATAATTTGCTTGTCTAGATTTTGGAATACTGAGTTTATATTTTCAAACATTTCTTTATCGAATCTAGATTTTTAGACTCATGTCCTCTCTTCACTCCCCCTATTGTGTTTTTCAAGGAATATTCTGAACATTTTCTATTGCCCCCTCATTAGACACTACTTCTTTAGTAGAAGCAACTTGTTTTCCTCTCTTTTTATCCCCCAAATATGCATTTTCCTGAATTTCTAAATCTTTAAAACAATCCCCAGTCACTACCGTCGGATATGGCACACTCTATTTGCTTGAGTTAGACTTCTTCCTCCTTTTCTTCCTTGTTGGGAATCACCCTTGAGGATAAGATGCATGAAAATGCCTTGCAAATTTGCAATTATGACATCTAAATGTGGTATTCTCATAATTTAGAGCTTGAATGTGAAGAACTTTTCCATATTTTAAATGACTTTTTTTAGAACCTTTTTGCTTAGATCAATATCTACACAAATTCTAACAAAAGTGCGTGACACTGCAACAACTCTTTCATGATCATTCTTTATAAATGACTGCAAAGCATTACCTATTTCATCATAAGCATGCCAAAAATGCAAAGGGAGATTAGGGAGGCAAACCCATAAAGGCATTTTTATTTTTGAGAGAGTGTTAGGGTCAAACTGTGGAACCCAGGGGGGTGATAAACAAACCAACATTGCCCCTAAACCAAGGGCCTTCCAAAAAACATTTATGATAATCTTTATAACTATGAAAGTGCACAACAAAAAAACCTTTAAAACATGGATAAATTTTGCATTGATTTGACCAAGTCTTATAAACCCATTGATATAATGCAATCGATGAAGGCCACAAGGTATTGAATCTATAGATAACTACATCCTCTACTAAATTATGAAAATAATCATCCACTTCCTCATTATAAATCTCCAGAGCATGTACCTCTTTCACTTTTTATACAATATAGGCTTGAGGAGAAGGACACTTCGAAAAATTTGACTTGGGAGCAGCATTTCTGATTGCATCTTTGAAAGTCGCAGGTTTAAGGGGAGACGCTTGTTTCAACCCTTCCACATCTCCCCGCAATATTAAAGCTATGGAAATGATTGAGTATTTACCTAAATGATATCAAGACAATGGTAAAGACCCTAAAGTTCTTTGCCTTGATGCACCAAACACTGAAACTCCACTGGAACACCTAAGAAAACCTCTAGATTCTGTTTAAAATCTATCACACAATCCGTCCCTTTTACCCAAATGCATTTTGTTAACCCTGAAAGATATCACACCAATATTTGGTACCTTGGTTTATCCACTTTTGGATTCTTCCGTTCAATCATTTTGTCAAACACCTTGTGATCATCCTTTAGAATCGTAGGTTTGTACATCTCACTCCTTGAAAATGCTGATCTTTGAGGCATTTTGCCAAACAATAGCCGGTCATCTTCCAAATCTCCACCTTTGGCACTCATTTCAATGACCCAACTCTTCCCATCCTTTGAATAATGAAGTAAATTTTTAGCAAAGATACGACTACGACTACCGTCCTCTGCCTCCCTGGTTTTTGTTTGTCTCTCTGATGTAGATCCAGAGTTTTCTGACTTGCATAAGCCGCATTTGTACCATTCTTCCATTGATTTGGAATTAAGATCATTGCACTGGGATTTGATGCGGTTAATATTGTGTCTTTTGACAGATCTGAAGTTGTAGGTCATGAATGTGTTGCAGTTAATATTGACACAAACCCTCGCCCTGCTCCGCCATATTATTCGTTCATGTAGCGATCTATCTCATTATGCAAACTAATTAATCATAATGACTAAGTTAAATTAATTTAATCCGTGAATTTAATTTAATCATTTATTAATCATATCCTTCAAGAGTGATAAAAAAATTCAATATGCACATTGCCAATGTAAATCTGCTGTCTTTATTTAAAAATATTTAGTAAATATGTAAAATAGACTAACTTATTTAATTAATTCCAACATTAAAATTTTACTACAATTATATAATCAACTATAATAAAATTATGATAAAGTTTTCATAATCATCTATCAATTGCCAAGTCAAACTCTCTACTATAATTAAATATTGTATACTAAAAAATATCTGAGTCAATTAAAAATAAACAAACAAGTTTAAGATGAATTTCAAACAACTAATATTCATAAAAAATCAGATTAATAAGTTGTGCTCCCTACTCAATTTGGTATTAAATGTACTCGAGTGGCATGGTTAGAAAATCAATCCTAGTAATGCCTTTCAACTCATCATCCACCTTTAGTTTGATTCTCTTACGAAGATGTGTTACCACAGGTAGGGACGAAGAACTACTAGTACATTTACAAATAGAAGAGGTAACATTGTGAGGAATAGTAGAAAAAATAGCTTGAGTGGATTCACGGTGAGGTATTTAAACATTATGAGGTACAAATTTAGTATGTGTAGGGGTTTTATTATTGGCATTATATATCTAATGGGAAGAATTATTGGTGAACTTTGCCTAATTGGACAATATTTCCAATTGGATGAGGTTCATCGATAATTATTCCTATCAGATGCATAAAGCCAATAATAAAACCCCTGCACACGCTAGATTTGTACCTCAAAATGTTAAAATACCTCACCCTAAAACCACTCAAGTCATTTTTGCTACTGCTCCTCATAATGTTTCCTCTTCTAGTCGTAAATATATTAGTAGTCCTTCAATCCTACCTATGGTAACACATTTTCACAAGAGAATAAAACTAAAGGTGGATGATGAGTTAAGAGGCATTACTAGGATTATTTTACAATATTTCCAATTGGATGAGGTTCACTGATAATTATTCCTATAAGATGCATAAAGCCAATAATAAAATCCCTGCACACGCTAGATTTGTACCTCAAAATGTTAAAATACCTCACCCTAAAACCACTCAAGTCATTTTTGCTACTGCTCCTCATAATGTTTCCTCTTCTAGTCGTAAAGTTATCCTACCTATGGTAACACATTTTCACAAGAGAATAAAACTAAAGGTGGATGATGAGTTGAGAGGCATTACTAGGATTTATTTTAGAATATTTCCAATTGGATGAGGTTCACCAATAATTATTCCTATCAAATGCATAAAGCCAATAATAAAACCCCTGCACATGCTAGATTTGTACCTTAAAATGTTAAAATACCTCACCCTAAAACCACTCAAATTATTTTTTCTACTACTCTTCATAATGTTTCCTCTTCTAGTCGTAAATATACTAGTAATCCTTCAATCCTACCTATGGTAACACATTTTCACAAGAGAATAAAACTAAAGGTGGATGATGAGTTGAGAGGCATTACTAGGATTTATTTTCTTTCCATGCCACTTGAGTACATGAAATACCAAATTAAGTAGGGAGTAAAACTTATTAATATGATTTTTTTATGAAAATTAGTTGTTTGAATTTCATCTTCCAATTGGGCGAGGTTCACCAACTCTTTCTTCCCATAAGATGTATGCCAATAATAATGAATCCCATGCACATGCTAAATTTGTACCTCAAAATTTTGAAACACATCATCTTGAATCCATCCAAGCTATTGTTTATATTGTTCCTCAAAATGTTAACTCTTCTATTCATAGACATACTAGAGGCCCTTCATGCCTACCTATGGTAACACATACCTACAAGATAAACAAACTAGAGGTGGATGATTAGTTAAGATGTGTTACTAGGATTGAGTTTCCATCCGTGACACTTGAGTACACAAAATACTAAGCTGAGCATGGATCACCTCTTATTGATATGACTTATGAAGAAGATTAGCTATTTGAATTTCATCTTCATACTTGTTTGTTTGTTTTTAGTTGAAAAATATTTTGCAACATATAATATTTTGATTTCAATAAACAATTTGACTTTGTAGTAGATAGATGATTATGAAAACTTTTATCATAATTTTCTTATAGTCGATTATATACTAGGTGTAAATTTTTTATGCTAGAATTATTTAAATCAGTCAGTTTATTTGACTTATTTACTAAATATTTCTAGTACAAATGGTATATTTACATTAGCAATGTGCACATTGACATATTTTATCATTCTTGAAGCACTGGATTATCTTTTGAATATAATATAATACTGTCGTCTTAATAGCTATTATCTCTTTGTCTGTGTTTAAGAGTGTTAAATGTGTGGAAACTTTTGTTCTGAAAGTTGAAGTTTTGATTTGCAAGTTTGAAGTCTTTTAGGTTGCTAAAATTTTGGACAGTCACCTACAACCAACACTACAGGTACCCGCATCAATAGTCTATTTCAACAGCCATCTAGTTATTACCTTTACAACTAATTTTATGCCTCAAAAACTTTTTATAGTCACCTATAGCCATTGATGCATCTACCCATAGTAATGGGGACTATAAATAGTTACATACAACCATTGTTACAAGTACCTGTAATAACAGTCTATTTTTGGTAGTAATTTAGTGTGTGTCTCTATGGTTATTTTTTTATTCCTCCTAAGCTAATTATTGGACCTACAACACATGTGTATACCTCTATAAAGGGTGTGTGAGGTTTCTTACAACAACACAACCCATCCTTTTCCACATGTTTGCTTATTTCAGTCAGTTTTTAGGTGCCTAAAAGGGGGTGGTTGCCATCATCATGGTATCAGAGCACAACTATAGCTCTGAGAAGAAGGATGGTGAGTTGAGGTTGGGGTTGGAAGAATCCTTATGAGTTGAAACTATGGGTGTGTCCTTAAAACAAGGGATATTACATCTAGAAGATTGTAGTAAGAATTAAAAGGAAAAGAAGGTGAGTTAGAGTAGCAGGATGCCACCAAAGAGGAGGATGGCAGAGGTTGTAGCTATAGAAGCAACATGAAGAATAAATGAGGTGTTGGAAACCCTAAGGGAAATGTAGGAAAGAATAAATGTAATAGAAGGTGTAATGAGAAGAGGCAGAGCACATGAATAAAGTGACAGTGAAGATGATGGAGTAGCCGAGATGGCTGGATATGAAGGTGATAATGCAGATGGAGATATGTATGTAGGTGAAAGAAGGATTATAAGAGCTATTTCTAATATTAGTAAATGAACAAGGGTAGAGTTACCAAGCTTCTCAAAAAGTTTAGAACTAGATGAATTAATTGACGAAATAATAGAGATGGAGGAATACTTTGAGTATGATGAAGTAGAGGACCCCAAAAGAGTGAAGGTTGCTCAAACAAGGTTTAAAGGTCATGCAACACTCCTGAGAGAAGAAGAAGCAATAGAGATAAGATAAATCAGTGGGATCGAATGGTGAGAAAGATGAAGGCTAAATTTCTACTTGGTGATTATCAACTTGAACTTCTCAAGAAATTGTAGAATTTGAAGCAAAGGGAGTTGAGTGTGAAGGCCTATATAGAGGAGTTTTATAAATTTTTCATTAGATATGGTCATAATGAATTGGACCATGGAAAAGTAGCAAGGTATATTAATGGATTGAGATTGAACATTCAAGATGAACTAAGTATGATAAGGCTACGAAATGTGGAAGAATCATACTAGTATGCTTTAAAGGCTGAAGAGAAATTGGCAAGAAAGCAAAGAATAAACAAATGTAGAGGTAGATTCAATAAAGGTAAAGTGTAGTAATAGAAAAACTACAACCATGGTAAGGAGGCCAACCCATCAAAAAGTCAAAAGGAGAAATATGAAACAAGTTCAAGACCATACCCCATGAGAGGTAGACATGGATATGGAAGAGGCCAAGGTAGAGGCTTCCAAGGCACATGTTTTAACTGTGGACAGTTAAGCCATAGATTTTATGAATGCCCACAATGCAAATCAGAAGGATCAAGGAGAATAGGGGTAGTAAGTGCACACATAACAAAGGGGGATAATGAATCTATAGGGTCTATTATTCAACCAGATGAACCTGATAAAGGAGAATCACTTATGATGAAGAGGACATTATTGAAGCAAACCAAGAAAGAAGATGAACCTGTCTAAAGGAAAAATTCATTTGGAACAATATGTAAATTAGGTAGAAAATGTTGCAAAGTCATAATAGATAGTGGACGCAATGATAACTTAGTTTCAGTTGAAATGGTGGATAAGTTGGGGTTAAAAAGGGCAACTCGCCCTACCCCTTACAAGGTGTCATGGTTACAAAAAGGGCACCAATTCTTGGTTGATCAACAATGCCTTGTGAATTTTTGAATAAGCACATATGAAGATGAGGTGTGGTGTGGTATCATGCCCATGAATGTATGCCACTTACTCTTAGGGAGGCCATGGCAGTTTGATAGAAAGGCAATCCATAATATAAGAGCAAACACTTACACATTGGAGAAAAATGCAAGAAAACACACTCTCACACCATTGACAACCAAGGAAGAAGAGGTAGAAGGTGGTCCAAGAACGCTGCTAATGGTAGGGAAGCAATTTTTGAAATATATTAAAGGGGAAGGACTATGTTTTGTAGTGGTTCCCAAGGAACTACATGTAGGTGCAGCAACTAACAACAGTGATATGTTTTTAGAAGTAAATGAGTTGCTTGAAGAGTTTGATGAAATTATGTCCAAGGATCTACCAGAAGGACTTCCGCCTATGAGGAGCATCAACCATCATATTGATTTGATTCATGGGGCAAGTTTACCCAACAAGGCAGCTTATAGGTTGCACTAGTAGAGAATAAAGAAGTGAACAAACAAGTGTAGTAGCTATTGGAAAGAAGACTGATTAGAGAAAGCCTTAGCCCATGCATAGTACCAATTGTGTTAACATCAAAGAAGGATGGTGAATGGAGAATGTGCACGGACTCAAGATCCATCAACAAAATAATGATAAGGTATCATTTTCCTATACCAAGAATGGATGATCTCATGGACTATTTGGGAAAGGCTAGATATTTTACAAAAAATGATTTAAAGAGTGGATATCACCAAATTAGGATAAGGGAGGGTAATGAGTGAAAGACTACTTTTAAGACCAAAGAGGGTCTATATGAGTGGTTAGTAATGCCCTTTGGGTTAACAAATGCACCCAACACATTTATGAGGTTAATGAATGAAGTATTGAAACCATTTTTGGAGAATTTAGTGATTGTTTATCTTGATGACATTCTAATTTTTAGTAGAAGCAAAGAAGAGCATTTGTTACATATTAGACAATTCTTACAAAGGCTCAAGGAAGAAAGGTTATTGGTAAATTTGAAAAAGTGCAGTTTTATGAAGGAGAAATGGGTTTACTTGGGGTAAGTTATCTCTTAATAAGGGATGCAAATGGATCTAGAAAAGGTATGTGCTATCATTGAATGGCCAACACCTAGGAGTGTACATGATGTTATAAGTTTTCATGGTTTATCAAGTTTCTATCGTAGATTTATTCAAAAATTTAGTGGCATATGTGTACCCATAACTGAAACTATAAGGAGATATAAGAAAGAGTTTAAGTGGACAATAGTAACAGATAAAAGTTTTGATATTTTGAAGAAAAGAGTCACAGAAGAATCGGTATTAGCTTTGCCCGATTTTACAAAGGTGTTTCAAGTGGATTGTGATGCAAGTGGGATAGCCATAGGAGTGGTTCTAAGTCAAGAGGGTAGACCTATTGCATACTTTAGTGAGAAGCTTAATGATGCCAAGAAGAGGTATTCCATTTATGATCAAGAATTTTATGCCATTGTGCAAGCTTTAAAGAAGTGGCATCATTATTTTCTTCTAAAGGAGTTTATTCTCTACATAGATCATCATGCTTTGAAATTAATTCATAGTCAAACCAAGTTGAACCAAAGACATATGAAGTGGGTTGAATTCCTACAAGGATATACTTTTGTTCCCAAGCATAGGAGTGGGAGTTCAAATAAAGTAGTGGATGCATTGAGTAGAATAGCAACATTATTGACTAAAATGAGACCTACACTAGTTGGATTTGATGCTATGAAATAGTTATATAAGGATGGTTTGAACTTTAAGGATGTATGGAAATCATGTATGGAGCCTACTAGTGTGGATAGGATGCCTTGGATGGATTGTTTTATACAAGATGGATTGTTGTACAAAGGACAAAAACTTTGCATGCCACAAGCATCAATGAGGTAGAATTTAATAAGAGAAAAACATTATGGTGGTTTAGCTAGACATTTTGGAGTTGATAAAACAATGGCACAACTTAGTGAAAGATATTTTTGGTCAAATATGAGGGAAAAAATCAGAAAATTTGTGCAAGGATGCCAAATTTGTCACTATGACAAAGGAAGGAGTCAAAATACAAGCCTATATCAGCCATTACCCATACCAGAGAAACCATGGGAAGATGTGAGCATGGATTTTATGCTTAAACTTCCAAGAACACAATGAGGTAAGGATTCCATTTTTGTGGTTGTTGATATATTTTCTAAAATGGCTCACTTTATAAAATGTAAGAAGACAGATGATGTAACACATGTAGCAAATTTATCTGTAGAGGTTGTTAGATTACATGGTTTACCAAGAAGTATAGTTTCAGACCATGATACTAAGTTTGTAGGACATTTTTGGAGGACACTTTGAAAGAAATTAGGGACCGATTTAAAGTTTAGTTCTGCATATCATCCTCAAGCTGATGGACAAACTAAATTTGTTAATTGGAGCTTAGGGAATTTGTTAAGATGTTTAGTTGGTGACAATCCTAAGTAGTGGGATTTGATATTACCTCAAGCTAAGTTTGCATACAATGACTTAGTCAATAAAAGCACATGTAAGATTCCATTTCAAATTATTTGTGGGCATAGTCCTAGAGGTATTTCAAAATTGATGGAGCTTGAAAATAATGAAGGATATAAGAGAAGTGCTAAAGGAGAAGAGTTTTCCAAATATATGCAAGATTTTCATCAACAAGTGAGAAAAAACTCAGTTGGAGCAGCCAACAATATAAAGACAAAGCTGATTTGAAAAGGAGAGAAAAGAATTTTAAAGTGGGAGATATGGTATTGACACATCTACGAAAGGAAATATTTCCCATCCATGTCTACAACAAACTTAAGTGGAAGAAGATTGGACCATGCAAGGTCATCAAGAATTTTTCACCAAATGCCTATGAGTTGGAGCTGCCTAAAGGTTTAGAAATATCTCTAATTTTTAATATTTCTAATTTATATACTTATCATAAGGGAGAGACATCATAGTTTCAAGAAGAAGAGAAGATATTACCATAAAAATGGAAGGAACAGATACCTAAGAAAGCACAAGAGTCGATTGAAGATATTTTGGATTCAAGAGTGATTAGGAAGACAAGGGGCAAAGAGTATAATGAATATTTAGTGAAATGGGAGGGTAGACCAGTGGAGGATGCAACATGGTTAATCCCAATGGAGTTGGTATCACTCCAGTTAGAAAAATATGGAGTTGTTGACCTGCAATAACTGGACCCTTAACCTACAACAACACAAAGTTTTACATAGTCTCACAAGACTTTCTATACTAGTAGTTTGATGCAAGGGCATCATTTTGTTTTAATTTTTTTCATCAACTAATGCCATGTGATAGAAGTAGTAGGAGTTTAAAAAAATTTTTTATTTGGGACAACAAACTACATCTCGTGAGCTCATTTAATGAGCAATATAATGAAAGAAATGAAAAGGGTAAAACTGGGTAGGAATTTTTGAACTCAAAAAATGGTAGGTGGAAGAATTTATGAAGGGTTTTGAACATTACATTAGTTTTAGATGGGATTTTTGGAGAATTTTAGGAGAAACTTCTAGATTTTTGGCAGTTTTGAAGAGAATAATAAAGAGCAAGAAGGAAGGTTCAAAATAGAACAGAACAAGAAGGAAGGTTCAAAACAACAATAAACATACAAGGACAATTGAGACAAAGGGAGTAGAAAAGAGAAACGAAATAAAAAGACACAAAGGACAATAGTATACACGTAGTAGAAAAGGGGGAATGAAGTGGAATAACAGAGGGAACTCTATTTTGGAAACATTTTTGTAACTGTATGTAAAAGAGTGTAAACCACTATCTTTTGCATATAATATAATATTATTATCTTAATAGTTGTTGTCTCTTTTTCTATGGTTAGGAGTGTTATATATGTGGAAATTTTTATTCTGAAAGTTGGTTTTTGATTTACGAGTTTAAAGTCTTATAGGTTGCTGAAATTATGGATAGAAACTTACAGCCAGTGCTGCAGGTACCCACAACAATAGTCTACTTTTAATAGCCATCTGGTTATTACCTTTACAACTAATTTTATGCCTATAAAACTTTTTATAGTCACCTATAGCCATTGTTATAGCTACTTGCAGCAACAAGCACTATAAATAGTCACCTATAGCCATTGTTGCAGGTGCCTGCAATAACAGTCTGTTTTTGACAACAACTTAGTGTGTGTCTCTGTAGTTGTTTTTTATGCCTCTTAAGCTAATTATTGGACCTACAACATGTGTGTAAACCTCTATAAAGGTTGTGTGAGGTTTTTTACTGCAACACAACCCTCCTTTTCCACCTATTTTCTCATTTTAGTGGGTTTTTAGGTGCCTACAAGGTGGTGGGTGTCATCAAGATATTATGGTGGGTGTAACAGACACTGGAATTTGGATGGAAAGCTAGAGTTTCCATGGTGATCATATAGAATTGATGCTGACTAGATGGAAGGTAACTTGCAATAATAGCTTTGGATTTTGTTATTTGATTAATGAAAGGATTCAAGTCATTAAAATGTGATGGCTTATGCTGCTAAGGTTAGCCTTGATGGATGAATTCTACAAATTTCAACGATGGTCGATTGTATCATTTTTCATTTTTTTGAGGGTGCCTCTGAGTCCATACCTGCTTCATACATGTAATTAGCTAAGAGGTTGGTATCACCTGACTATGAAAACTTATTGACTGATAAGTTCTCCATAAGGCATACAATGCCTTTATTATTTATTTAAGCTTAGGTTTTTATAGCTTCTAACATTAATTATATTTATTCTTACATCATTCTTTTTGGGAATTTATTTTATAATAGTCACTTCTAATAACTAGATAAATATGTGTTTTAATAAATTTTCTTACCTCGGCAAGTTCTTTAGATCATATGGTATGATCCACAGTCCACCTAGTATTGTCTAGTATAAATATAATGTTGAAGATGATGATTTATATAGGTGATTAAATACATTTATATTCCTCGAAGGTTTGCATTTTATGGTCAAATTTTTCATCTATGTCTTGAAATGTTTATTGAAATTTATTTAATTTATATTAGGGGCACATACCTAGCTCTATAGAGACCTTCCATATTGATTCTCTAGATGAAATTGATAGCATAGCCTTATTTGTTACCTTTCATAACCTGATTAGCCTCACATCTTTATTTCTCATGATATTTCAATAACATCAATGTTCATAGACATGAGAATGGTATATACATATAGCCAGACTCCAACTATTTTAGTGACTCACTTAGAATCCTTGTTTCCTATAAGGATAATATTTTAGTGATAAAATAGTCTGCCACTATTAATATGATAATACATGGGATACGGTTAAATAGTTTTGAATGTAAAAATGATTTTGGTTTGATGTTCATCATACCTTTCCACTTTCAATGTCAATCAAATTTCCAACCCAATTTGTGTTGTATGCAAATTGTACCATGTCGACAATATTTTCCAAGTTTACCTTATCATTCAGGAGAATAGGTAGCCTCTTGAGAGAGTCTACCAAGAAAAATACAATGCATGGAATGGAAAGAATTGAACAAATGGCAGAGTTGAAGCTTTTGCACACTAGACATAAATTATTTTAGCTATCGATTCATTATCATGTATAATTTCTTGCTATATGTGTCACCAAAATAGAAATAGAAAAAACAAAAATAGATATGCCTCCCCCAACATGTGTCAACACATGATGGATGAAAATAAATTTACATTTTGAAGGCGTATGCGATATGAATCTTTGCATACTATCTCAAATAAAATGCTTCCATCATAATAATTTCATTGTTTTATATTCAAAAATTTAATCATTATATAATATTTTAATAAGTTTAAATTAGTTTTAACTTGGAGTTACTTAGAATATGTAAGGGAAGTTAGAGTTTTTTATCTTTTTTTCTTTTTCTTATTATCATTTATAGCAATGTGCACATCTAAGTATACAGATTGAAATCCAAGTGTAGATTGACTAATGATATCTTATTTTAATAGAGAAAGATACTCAAACTGATTTACCCAAAAGAATATATGACCATCGAAAATGCATTCAAGGAATAGAAAATTCAACATCTACAATTTTATGTATGTTATCGAAATGGTAAATGGTACATATTTTCACAATATTTGGCACTCTCATATCTACAAAAGGTTTGCATGATTCCCTTTTTTAACAAAAGAAAAATTAATTAATAAGTCCTTTTTAATGATATATAACAATGGTTATAGAGCTACTATTGTTGTTATACAAATTTTACAAAATGTTATGAGGTTGCAGAAGTCTTCATTCTCCCCCTTGTTCTCTATTTTTTTTTGGTTTTTCCACTCTTGAACTACCGTAAACTTTAGTAAATACTTCATTTTAGTCCAAAACTATCATATTCAAAGGCAACATGTTTGTAATATTTTTTGAAATATGATTATAGACAATGTCAATGTATGAACAAGCATTAAAATTTATCGAGTATGTGCAACATAATGCTATGTGTGAATGATAAAAGTATGGCCAACAAAATAAGATCAACTTGATGAGTAATATTTTTTCATTAATTCTTGTGCACCACCTTGACCATACATCAATTTTTATATTTATTTTTTCATTTATAAAATGAATTTGCCATCTATACCACCAAGATTCTTTTTAAAAATATGAGAATACTAATTTTTCCATGAAAAGCATTAAAAAAAATAGTCCATCTCTATGCAATCCTCCTTAGAAACTACTTTCAAATTGAAAATGAGATATATTATAATACCAGAGTAGTTAGTATTTAAAATCACAAACCACGACTATTACATGAAATATCTAATTTATAATTAAATCACAATGATTATTACAATAGAAAATAAATAAATGAAATGCCTAATTTTTAAAATATCTAATTTCTATTATATATATATATATATATATATATACACACACACACATACATACATATACATACATATACATACATATATATACATATATATTTACATATATATATACATATATATACATACATATATACATACATATATACATATACATATATACATATATACATATACATATATACATATATACATATGTGTGTGTGTGTGTGTGTGTGTGTGTGTGTGTGTGTGTGTGTGTGTGTCAAAAATAATTTTAATAGTTGACTAAAAAGATCATACTATAACATATATTTGAATGTTTGTGTGTGTGTGTGTGTGAAAAATAATTTTAATAGTTGACCAAAAAGATCATATTATAACATTTATTTGAAAATACACATTTTTTCAATGCCATAACTGTGACATGCAGAGGATTGGAATATATTTACTATAAATTAAATATATTGACCTATAATCTTTCATAAATTTCAACACTATTAATGTTTTAGTTATTTTATAGTTTTTCTTTTTGGATTGATTTTAGTTTTTGATCAGAACTGTAACTGGTTCTAGGGCACAAACCAGGGGGCCAATGCCCATGAATCATTAAACCAAAAACAACATCTATCACTTAAGCATTTTGAAAGCACATTCTAGATCTAGGATACAAGTCAAAAAACACTAAAGACAAGAAAACCTCAGTAAATTAAGGAAAATAAAAACTGAGAAACTGGGAACTAAACCAGTCTTAAAGGCTAAACCTATTAGAAGATCAATAGAAGAAACCAATTAGCAAAAAGGTTGGAAAAATATAGCACACCCAACTGTTGAATCAACCTTTTGCTACCAAAAATGTCTGTTCCTACTAGAGAATAAGGATTCCATTATCCATTTTGAACCACCATTAATGAAATTCTAAGCATCAAGTTGTAGCCTCTATGCTTCTATTTTCTTACTCTTTTTCCATTATTACCACAATTAGGGGTTTTCAAATCACTAGGTTGTTGAGCTATGGACAAAAATGCCCTACTAACTAGCGCTTCTTCTTCTTCCTCAAAAAATTCAGCAACCTCATCTGAGAATTTCTTCTGCTAAGATTAATTTTCTAAAGGGGAAACTTTGGCTACACCCTTTAGCTCTAATTTATCAATAAATACTTCCCCTTCCAGAAAGGGAGATGAAGGCTGCCCTACTTTCATGATGTTATGATCTTCTGTTACCACCAAAACCTCACCCTTCATAGGGATGTCTTGAATATCCTTAATGGTCGCTGAAGAATGAATCTCAACAGAAGTGGATTTTAGTGGGGTTTGCATTCTATGAACCAATGCTTGATTTGGACAACCAATCTTTCTAACCCATTTCTTCAAGAGCATAGTATGAGATCCTTTAAGACCTTTCTCAGGATAAGAAGTAATATTATGAGCTTGATTTCACTTGAAACATCAAAAGGGACGACCTTCAAAATTATTAAATTGGGTCCAAACACCAAGGGAGGAATAAATATGAATAGAATGATGTAAAGGTTTGGCTAGATCTATCAAAACACACAACTTGACATATCTCAAATTAGCTTTAATAGATTCATCAAATTTAACACAAAATCCCATATTACTAATCAACTATTTGAGAAGAACAAAATCGTGCATGGCTAAGGGGAGATTATACAATATAACCCAAACTGGAGCTTGTGAGATAACCAAAGAAACTGGATCAAAAAAGGTGTCCAAGGACACAAAAACACCCCTTGCTTACCAATCAACCAAAGCCCATTCACCCAAACAAAATCTATATCCTGTGGGGATTGAAACGAAAGCAGAAAGAAGCCATTTGACAACATTAAAAGAGGAGTTGTTAATGTAGGCTAGGTTCCTTGTGCCTACTCTAAAAGGATTTTCCAAGAAGGTCACTTTCCTACACATATGGCAATCAAAGACTTCTTCCCTCTTTCCATACCTAACACTAAAAGTGTTGCATCTAGAATTTCAAGAATAAGATTATCAAGAAAAATCAAAGGAATATCACCTAAAAAAGCTATTTATAGGATTCCTTTCTAAGAAGGTTCTACTTCTGATAACCCTTTAGAACCCTCCACAAATTCAATATCCTTCTCATGAGTCTTTTCCAATTGGATCTGGCTTCTGTATATCAAAATTGAATTCAAGCCAAGGTGATTTATAAGAATTAGCTCTTTGTAGAAAACACCATAGGTATGAAAAGGGTTTGAAACATTAATGCAACTAAAAAACATTGAATCCTTAGATGAAACCCTAGTCATCTCTATTATTGATTCACGTACTTATTTTCTTGGAGAGGAACCTCTATCAGACAAGCCTCTATCTATAGCCAACTCTTCCAACCCTAAAAAATCCTTGAAAGACACATTAACATGAACAAACTGTGAAGCAAAAAACCAAGCATAGTCTTTGGTTTTTTTAATCTTTCATCCCCTATTCAAATTGAGTCATTTTACTACCCTTTGCTCCCTCAAGCATCCCCCAAAACTTGCTCTTCCTTCTCTATTATTTCCATATTTCTCCCTATTTTGTATAAACTCTTATGCCCTTGCTTGCCATCGCTCCTGCTCTCCCACTCCCAATGCCTTCTTCACTGATGCTACTCCCATGTTTCTCCCATAGGCCTATGAGTACCCTTTGCCTATCTCCTACCCTTTATCATTTTCCGCCGGTGACATTTTACCTTGGACTTTTTGTATTAGTCTTATGTATTTCATAGTTACAAAGGATTAAAATATTCATTTAAAACTTTATACGAATAAAATATTTATGAAATTTTGGCATAATAAAAGAATATTAATTTCAATAAAATAAATTGTTAAATTAGAAATCATAATTTATATTTAAATTAAATGAATAGTAAATGTATTATATATGTAAGTAAATATATTATAATAAATTTTGTGTTTTGAATATTATATAATAGAGACTTCATGGCTCTATCTATTTATATTATATTGTATATTTCAATATATATAAGTAAACATATATTCATAGATTGTAAACAAATTAATAAATATGTTTTTATATTATATAATATTTTATTATATATTTTAATATATTATAAATTTTAATGTGTTATATATATTATATTTTGTATTATAATATATTATATATTAAAATATATTATGTTATATAATATATATGTTGATATTATAATATAATATTAATTTATAATAATATTTATAATCTTAAAAAAGAGTATATATATATATATATATATAAAATTAAATAATGTAAGAAAGAATATTAGCCACTACTTCCTTGTTAGCTCGTTTATTGTGGATAGCGAAGGCGTATGCCCGAAAAATATTAATCGTCTAGCCAAGACATCTGTTGCATATCAGTGAAAGGGACAGGTGGCTTATTAAACTTTTTAGAAGTTTTAAAGTAACTGCCCACATATGAGTTGTTAATTTGTTGAACCTGGCTATGGAAAGTAGGAATTATTTTGTTGAACTTATTGAACACATGCTTTTATCAGACATATAAAGCATACCATACTTACTTCTATTTGACATTATCAAGATTCCAATGAAGTCTCTCACATAGTATGTTTCTTTTAGTTTTAGTTTTACATTATCACATGTTGTGGTAAACTTGTAGATTTGTTTTTGCTACAGTTTTAATAGGTTTCAATTTCCTCCTATTTTTGCACATTAAAAAGGCCTTCAAAATCTCATAATCCTTCTCATCCAGCATCCCCACATATTAATTTATGTAGATTATTCCCACTCAGAGGAGCGCTTAATTTGGACAGATTGCAGATGATAAGAGGGCTTAAACTTATAGAAAAATATTCGTTGTTTGAATGATACCCAAAGGAGAGAAAATGGCAAGGCACAAGACTTGTTATTCCCCTCGTTTCATGTTTTTGGGTTTGAGTATATAGGTTGTTTTCATCATAATTTTTTTGTTTATTTGATACCGAGTCATTGTTTATCTTAAACCTTATTAAGGAATAGCCACATTGATTCTGTAATGGGTTTGAATATATGCTTAATTTTCGTTACATTTTTTTAATTTTTACTTAATATTCAATTAAAATTTAGGTAAAAATTAATTTAAACCCCATTTAAGATTAGGTACATAATTTTTATTATGGGTTTGAAGATATGGACTGTTTTCATTATATTATTATTTGTTTAGATATCCATTTAAGATTTATCTAAACTGTAGTTGAATATTAGTTTCATCATTCTTAGAATGGGTTTGAAGATATGTCCTGTTGTCAGTACATTTTTATACCCAAATAAGATCTTTCTAATACCCATGCAAAGTTTATCTGATACCAAGTTAAAATTTATTGCACCATTTCTTTATTTCATTTTTTTGTTTTAAATATTCATTCCTCATGAATCTGCTTAAGAATGGATATTGTTTGCTCTATCAAACAAAGGAAAGGACACAAGGAAAAGAAACATGTCATCACAAATATTGAAGCTTCAATATATACATAGTAGAATTCGGTTTTGACAGATCTTTATGGGGTTGCCAAAGCCAATAGGGCCGTACTTATTTCCTTTGCAGAGTTGTAGCTCGTATATCATTATTAAATTTTTATTTACTTGTTATTCAATGATAATTTTTTTTTGTTTTCTTTGAATGTTTGCTATGCCTGGGTGATTAATTTCATTTTTATTTTTATTAGGTTGTATTATTTGACTACTACAAAAGGGGAAGGAAATGGATCAAGGTATTGCTAGTTGCCACATTATGCATATGTGTGGGGTTATGCCTCCAAAATCATCCCTCCCCTACTCCTTTCATCGCCTCCTTTGTATTTTCATAGGTCTATTTCCAATCAATTCCTAATTTCTAATTCACATGACGAATATCATTTTTTTGCTAATTCAAATGAATTTAAATTATAATTACAATATTTTTGGTAAATGAATTACAATTATAATATCATACTTGCATTATAAATCTTGATTTCACAAAGTGAAAAAGAAATACCTTATGGTGGTAAAAGTATCAAGGATAGAGGCGAATTGATACAATTATGATAAGAAAGTGAAATAATATAAACAAGGTTGATAGTTTTGGACAACAAAGAGATAAACCAAAACACCTAACTATTAGTATGGTTACATAGTGATATGAAAACAAAAAAATAATAACCAAACCAGAAATACATGTCATTTATCCTAATTTTAAATATTTTCTCGTAGGTGATTGTTGCATCAAATTTGCACCTCATATTTAGCTATATCATATTAGTGGAAGTGATGTGTCCTACAATCTCCAAGCGAAGGATGACAAAGTCATTGTCTACCAAAAATCATAATGGTATCACAAAAATAGGTTAATGCTCAAATGTCACATCATAAATTATTGTTGATCTAGACACACAACACCTGTAATGAAAGGTAGGTAAGTTTTATGGCAACAAGCCGACACTTTCCAAATGGTTGCTCATGCATACTCCTCATGTCAGGTATATAATGACATAAGTGTTAGATAAAGAATGACATGGAACAATATATTATTTTCCGTTGGCTCATGTGAGATGAATTTCAAGGCTTCACCCCACTGTATAAGCCTCTGGCTAACTAATTTAATATTTATAAAAAAAAAATTATATAAATTGAATATTAATTAAATAAAAATATTTTTTAATTAATAAAGTGAAATTTTATTATTAGTAAATTATAAATATTTTTCAAGTTCAATTATTTAAAAATTCAATTTATAATTTATAATATTTATATAACGTTGATTTTTATTGCGAATTATTTTGATTTTTTTATTTTTTTATTTTCTTACAAATACAACTTTTATATATATATATATATATATATATATATATATATATATATATATATATATGAAGAAATTAAATTTTCATAGTCCATAAAATTAAAATATATATTTTTGAATTAAATTGTGTGAGAGATTATTATTAAACTATGAAAAAATAGAGTTGTTCCTTGATTGTCTAGCTATTACAACCATTAATAAATTTTTCTTTCGTATTTTTAATTACTCATAAATGAATTTCAATATATATATATATATATATATATATATATATATATATATATATATATATATATATATATATATATATATATATATATATTTCATTTTATATGTGTGTGTGTGTGTGTATGTATGTATACATACAGACATACATATAAAAGAAGAAATTGTATTTTCATAGTCCATAAAATTAAAATATATATTTATGAATTAAATTGTGTGAGAGATTATTATTAAACTATGAAAAAATAGAGTTGTTCTTTGATTGTCTAGCTATTACAATCATTAATAAATTTTTATTTCATATTTTTAATTACTCATAAACTAATTTCATTTTCTAATTCACTTATTTTCTCAACCAACTTATTTCTTAAATTAATATTTAAAATGTAGATATAATAATATTTCATCAAATCATGTCTATATATTATATATATTTAATTACCATTAATAATATACATAAATATAATAATATTTTATTAAATCATTTTTATATACTATATATATAGTCATCATTAATAATTAATACACTAGTTGATTGCAGTCAAACAACCTTTACTCTCTCTCATATTAGTTTTGTGCATTAATATGATAGAATTGTTGCAATGGCACAATAGACTAATAAGTTTTAAATATATATATATATATATATATATATATATATATATATATATATATATATATAATATAATAAAATAAAATAAAAGGATAGAGTTGTTTGTAAACCCCTCTCACTTGTCCCAATAATTTTGGTTAAAGTATATTCTTTAAAATATAGAAATATAATAGTTATATTATTAGAGTACAAAGATGATTTTTTAAAAATCAGATTTAATATATTTAATGATTTGGTATTATCTTAATGCTAGTTACATACATTCATGTTAAGTCATGATCTTCTAAAAAAATACATAGTTTTTAAGTAAATATATATGGCCACCAATATTTATAATAGTTATAATATTTAAATGAGCATTGCATGGTCTCATCCCAAACTTCTTGTGATCACAATAATAAATGAAACTTTAAATCATAAAATGTTATTAAAAAAATAAGTTTAAGTTATAAATTATATAATCATATATAATTTTAATAATAATCGTTATATTATAACAACTAACTCTGATGATTTTTAGACAATCTATTTTAATAAATTAATGGTATCAACCATTAAGATCAAAAAACTGTCAAATTTGAGTCACTATGATCGATGTTTGATAAATCTCTTTCACCTCAACTAGTAGTTTTAACCATATATACTAAAATAACATTATAACACTTATTCCCCGTTACATTTTGATAAACATTGTGTAAAATGGCTCTCTTTTTGACACGCCATTAATGTTATGGATCATTTATAACTTGAACCTTGAGTTCTCATGATGACAAAAATATAACTTTTGTTGTTATTATTGTAATATCTATTATAGGTAAGATTTTGTTTTACATTCTTTTATTTTATTATTAGATATAATCTAACATTTTATTTTTTAATATTTTTAAATATCAACATTGATCTATGTGTATTTTACTTTTCATATTAAGAAAAGTTGTCTTACAAATATTAAGATTTGTATAGGGTAAGACATATTTTATGTACTTAGATATTTAATTAATTTTTTATATGAAGTTAAATTTCAAAGATACATAGGAGGAGACAGGTGGTAGAACAATGAAATATTTTTGTCCACAAATCAATAAATTATTAAGGATTTTGGTTAGAAAAAAATCCAAGCATGTCAAGGATTTTGTCCAAAAAATTTGATAAAAATGTATACATATACTTTTATCCTATTTCAAACCATTATCTGATAGATTGACACTGCTCAAACTACAACATAGATATTGTTATTATAGATCTAGTTCTACATATTTTTCCATATCCTCTTAACTCAATTTCAAAATGTTTAGATAAATTATTTGTAGCCTTCTTAAATTGGACAAAATAAAACCATCTAGTGCCTTTCAATTTAGGGCCTTGTCTTTAATCCATGCTACTATTACGTCAATGGCGATAAAATTGGAAAATGAAAATAATTGATCAACTTTTTTTTTAATGGTATGATTACAATAATCTTGATAATTGCCCTTACTACACTAGTGAGTTGATGAGTTCTTAATCTTTTTTCTACTTTTTCTTTCTATGGATTGATGGGATGTCTTGAGATAAAATTATTGTAATGTATCCAAACAGTATAATAGACCTCTCCCCTACCTATTAGAATATTTTTATAAATTAAAGATTCCTATTATAGCTTTATGGCAATTGGTAAAGGAAAAAATAAGTCTTGTAATTGGTATATCTGTTAAGATAGCATGAGTGTTGAATTTGAATTATTGGGTATTAGGTAGAATATTAGTCAATGGTATTAAGATTCATCATTTATATATAGAATATGAATTGAGTATTTTGGAATATTTTATTTAAAGGAAATCTTAATTCTGGTTTTTAGTTCAATGTTTTATTTAAGGATAAATTTTTAAAATTGGGTATTTTGGAATATTTTATTTAAATGAAAACAATTAAATATAATCAACCATCTTAAGAGATAAAATATGGATTACTATGAAGATTATTTCCCACATTTTTAATAGAGAGAAGTTAGAATTTATTTAAGATGATGATCTCAAATAGGATTCGAACTTAAAACTTTTAATTTTCAACCTCAAATACTTCATAAATAGATTACCATCCCTTCATAAGTTGAAGGCTTTAATAAAAATTCAATTCAAAATCCATTAAATTCTTTCAAGATATATATGATTCGAATACATTTAATTACTTAATTTTAATATTTTATTTAATTAAATAACATAAATAATATATATTATATATTATATTTAATTTTAATTTTTTATTTAATTAAATAACATGAATTTTATATTTATATATATAAAGATCTCATGTCACAAAATGAATTTTAAGTTTTATAGTGCTACAAAACAAAATAAAGATAGGTGGAAACATATTATAGGCTATGGGGAGATGGAGTAATGCACTAACGGAGTGTATTTATATGTTGCAAGGAGACCATAGGTTTGTGTTAATCCATTGGTTGCCAAAATTCATTTATTAATTTCTATGTTTCCGCATATGTGCATATTAAAGAAGCATGTGATCAACTTTTTATAAAAGTGAAGTGTGAATAATAAAATATGTCAATGAATTTATTCATTGCATACATGCATAAGATTATTGTCTTGCCCAAATGATTATGTTACCAATTTTACATGAAAACATCATTTGCAAAAATTATCTTTTATTCTAAATTTTTAAAGCAAAATGTGAATTGGGTAGTTTTATTATTATAGTAGACGGTAGGTTTAATTTGATATTGTAGACGGTAGGTTAAATATTCAATAAGATTTTTTTTTTTAATTTCTAACAGTTTTAGATACTCAATTTGTTAGTATATGGAGAATATATTATAGTATTGTTAATGGTTTAATTAATAAGTAGGAACTCTATTATGAAGGTTGAGTATGCTTAATTTGACTTTTTTATCATAATTATTATATGACGAAGTCTCATAAGAATTTTTTTAATGAGAATTTATTTTAAAAGTCTATTTGGTAGTTTAGTTTTATGGGTGATAATCATTGCAAACACCAAAGACTCAATTTACTTGTTATAATAAATCCCTTTTGTTATTGGTAGTTTAACCATGGACATGAAACATCTAATCATGAAGACTGAGCATGCTCATATTATCCTTTGCATGCCTTATTTTTTGCAATACTAGCATGATATGTCAGTCTTATGAGATCTTATTTATGTATCTTTGTGATGGTAGTTCTCTTTTATGGTCAAAACACCAAAAAGTATCCTACTTTCACTCAATCGTCATCCTATTTTGTTATAGTATAATATAAATTTGAATTATACTCAGTTAGTTATGATGATTTTTATTGTTATACCACTCACCCCTTTAAGAAGATAGAAGTTTAAAAATAGACTAAGTACTAGTTCAACCCAACATAAACAAATTTGACTGATTTGGTGTGTTTATATTATTCTAGTGGACAATTTCATTCCTACTTTACAATTTTATTGTTCTATGTTTTAGAATTCTAACAATTAATTACGATTGTTAATAATTGTTCTCATAAATATTATAGAGATCTATATCAATTAAATCAACATGTATCTTCAATTTAACACCTACCACTTGGTATCCCATGCCATGTAATTTGAAAAGATGAATTTTCAGGTGGATTTATATGATTACTAGTTCAATGCATATTGCATTAGATGTAGAGGTGGGAGATAAAAAGACAACATATACTATCATATAGTGTACAAAGCACGTAGATTATACTCATATATAATTGCAGTACTTTTGGTAGCTTGATTCTTAATTATAAGAATTTAATTTTCTTAATGATATTGTTAATTTATAGCATCATTTATGTTCTAATGTATATCTAGTTGTGCTCTATTAAAACCCATTTTTTCAATTTATAATCTATCTTATAAGCTACCTCATGCAATGGTATTTGAAAATATGATTTTTCATTTGATATCATTATAAGTTCAATGCTTATTGCATTATAAACTCAACACATATTACATTATAATGCATAAAGCATGAAGATTATGTTTATATCTAGATGATGGCATTTATATTCATATGTAAGCATAATTTGTTTCAAAATTTGTAAATATAATAAATTTTCTTTAAATTATATTCAATACAAGGAAAAAATTAAGAAACTATCCAAAATATTAAAAAATTGTAATAAATACATATTTAGTTTTTTATATATCTTCATCTAATCATAAGCTCTCACAATGATTTAATAACTTTATGATTGTCAATTAAAATTTTATTTATTTCCATTATTTTTATATATAAAATAGAATTTATTTTATAGATCAATTATTATCATAAACTATTTTCCATGTCATTACATAGCTTTTGTTTCATTTAGAAACAAATCTTTAATATAAAGATAAAATGCATTTATGATTCGTCAACATAATGGAACGGTTCTAAGACTACTGACTGTGGGGTTGGGAAAAAAACATCCCTGAAAATCTTGAACAATCAACTGCATATTTCAACAACAGCAACTCTGGGTGCTCTTTTATATGGAGAGAGGGAAAAGGGAGGGGTAGCGAGCGGCAGAGGAGCCCGAGAGTGCCAACATAATATAATATTGTTTATATGCGTGACATTGGTACTTGGAAAAGATGTTGCTAGTTTACAGAATTTATCGTAAATTAGTTTGAATGTTTGGTCATAGAGATCTAGTGGAAGGCGAGGAATTGGAATGACATGAAAATGCACTGCCCTTGGCATGATAATACTATATGCTTCTGACATATCCAACTTTTGTGGAGAGACACCTTCAGCTAGATTCCAATTGAAGCAGTGTATCAACCGTGCAAGGCCAAGGTGGACCATGGACAAAGCTAAATTTAATCCCGGGCATCCTCTCCTTCCTGAACCAAATGGTATCACATCAAAATCTTGACCTTTCACATCAATTTGGTTTCCTAAAAATCTTTATGGCTTGAATTTATCGGCTTCTTCCCAGGCAGTTGGATCCCTTGCAATCGCCTCAGCATTTACTATAACTTGAGTCTTTCGAGGTATTTGATATCCGTCTATTCTGGAACATTCCATAGACTGATGTGGAAGCAGCAGAGGAGCTGGTGGGTGAAGTCGCAGTGTTTCTTTCACCATTGATTGGAGATATTGAAGATGAGGTAGATCATATCCTTCTACCATACGATTCAATCCTATTACCGAATCAAACTCTTCTTGAACTCTCTTCATTGTTGACGAATTTCTCACCAATTCTGACATTGCCCATTCCAACGTTCCTCCAGAAGTGTCTGTAGCTGTAGCCAATATAATCATCCTCACAACATATTATATCTGGAATAGAGTAATTATCATCACCACATATTATATTTGAAATGGTATAATTATCGTCACCACATATTATATTTGGAATGGTATAATTATCGCCACCACAGATTGTATTTGAAATAGTATAATTATCCTCACTACCACATATTATATTTAGAATGGTATAATTATAATCACCACATATTATATTTAGAATGATATAATTATTTTTTTTTTCTGAAACCCCACTACATTATGCAGTGGAATTCACAGGCGATAAATTTACAAGAAAAAGAATGCCAATGCCAAATATAAACAGCAGACCAATCCTTCATGGTAAAACGTTTTTCAGGTTTTACAAGGGATTTAGTGTCTAAATATTTTTAGATTTTTTAGTTTTTAGAAGGGATTTAGTGTGTAAAAGTTTTAAGATTTTTTAAGTCAGAACAGTAAGAAAAGCGATCCGAGTCGGTTAATTTTTTAAACTATATAATATGTTAAGTTATAGTGTAATTTTTATAGATTTTAAAGCTACAAAAGTAAGAAGAAAAGAGGTTAGAGGATAGATTTTTCGAAGGGATTTTTAATCCACAGATGTAAGAAAAAAAATTGTTATATATATATATATATATATATATATATATATGTTTTTGAGTTGCAGAAAAATAGGCGATTTTTTATATATATGGGAATCCATATAAACAATAAATTCAACAATCAAATAAATTTTGAGATCTGACATATTGTTCATCCACAATTTGAGAAAATAACGGAAAGGAAAAATAAAAAGGGAATAAACATACCACGATGACATTCTTGATATTGTCTCGTGTAATTTTGATCTCCATGGAGTCAACTTCAGACAAAGAAAGTAGCATATCCACAAAGTCCTCACACTCCAAACTAGTGCTCCAATTCTTCCTCCTTTCAATGTGTTCATCCACAATTTTCTCCACAAAAACATGAAGACTCTTAGTAAGCTCAGTTTGCTTTCGCCTGATCCCATGCACATCAAGCCAGCCCAACAAAGGAATGCAATCCCTGTAATTAAACCCAGCTGAGACAGCAAGCACTTCGTCCAAAACTTCCTTGAATGCTCTTCCTCCCAGCTCAGCCTCATTGCATTTCTTTCCAAACGCCATTCTGCAGATAATACTATTAACGAGAAATCCCACCTCCCTGGTTACATCTACAGCACAGGGATTCACCCCACTGTGTGTAGATTGGATATAATATGAAGGTTGCCTATGATGGGCAATGGTGTCGGGCCAGCGGGAAGATTGGATGGTTTACTTGATTTTCGAAATACCAGGGCTGAAACGAATAGGCCTATAAGCAGAAAAATCCATGTAATAGTCAGGGATTCCATTGTTGCTGGCAAATGTGTGAGGGCGTTGTAGAGCTTATTGCTTGAGGCAATTAAATGGGGAGCAAGGACGCCCTATAAAACGAGATATTTGAATCCTCTCCCCTTTCTGTTCAAATAAAATTGACCTTCCAAGAACACATGGAATTATTTTGTTCTGAAAGGCTAAGGAACAGAGTATGTGATTTAACGAGATGGCAATTCATAAAAGTTCGGGGGATAAGATAAGATTAACCAATAGTACCAATCACACGTGTCAAACCTTGGAAAGAGTATGTGTACTGATGCTGTTTTAGTTCTTCTTATTAATAGTTACGTACTTATGAATGAATGAATGAATGAAGGATTTTAATAACCTCCATGAGACCGCTGCAGTGTATGGGACCCATTCGTCACATACATCTTCTTCAAAACGAGACCTCAGCCATAAGAAAAACGTTCCTTACGTTTCTTGAACTTTTTTTTTGAGATTTTCCCTTCCGTTGTGAAGTTTGATCACGAGGTTCGCCGTATTACCCAGCGTTATTGTTTCAAACAAGGTGTCTAAGTTAACGATTATCAAAATTTCACCATAACTATATCAGAGTGAAATGCTCTTTTAGTGTCTCTTATTTTAAGAAAGTTACGTAATGATCTGTGATATACCATTTTAGTTTCTTTTATTAAAAATTATATAGTTAATACTGTTAATTAATAATTATGTATTGATGTGTGATATGTTGTTTTCGTTTCTCTTATTAAAATAAAGTTAGGCTTTGGTGTGCTATATTATTTTAGTTATTTTAATTAATTATTTTTAATATAATGATTTTTTATATGTTTATTTTGTTTTTCTTATGAGTACGGGTGTAGTAATATTTGTTATAATTGATTGATTCAATAATTTTTATTAGGAAATATAGAGTAAATAGGAATAAGAGTTTTTTTTTTGGCATAATGCTAAATTTTAACATTGGTTTTGGAATATGATATAAAAGAATATAAAATAAATTAATTTATTATGTTTTTATTCACAAGGCTTGAAAGATTTAACCATTTTTTCGGGAAATTAAACATTTATCGGATCTAACATTATTAATTTTTGTACGGTTTGAAAAAAAGGACACAGGAACATTAGAAAAATGATGCAAATTGATAACTGACATTGATCATAAACTGAAATGGTCACATCATGTTCTAGTGCTTAGCAATTGATAGTTTAAAATGTCAACAAAAATGGAGTTTATATGCTTACAACGAATGCGCTCACATAAGCCTCAACCATATTAAAAAATATATCAATTAAAAATTAATAACAAAACTAAATTATATGTATCAAAACACAACACAAATCATGAATTAATTCTATAATGTTAATAGAAACGAAGGCAAGGCACATGCCATTGCAAACATTGGGTTATAAAGGAAGCAATATTGTTTAAAAGAAATTTAGTTTTGAACCTTTTGGCTTCTCCTCTTGAATTAATGATTTTATTTATTCATCGGTAAGTCTTAAATAGTCTTTAGTTGACTATGCTTTTCTCTTAGGAAACACATCTGCATAAATATAAAATGAAAAGTGAAATAAGTCCTTGAACATGTAAACATACTTTGAATTTCAATCGTATAAAAAAGACAAATAGTAAAATCAACATGTAGATTAGTAATCTAAAATAATGATGTAAGTACAGTTATATTGTTCTCAATATATATCAAAAACATACACTATTCAACATGCAAGTTTTTCATATTGGTTGAAACAATAAGATGTGTAAAATAAGATTACTATAGAATTAAAAGTTCATATTTTTTGCCATTGCATATTTGAAGTCTCAGTATTAAATTGGGTTATACCTTACACTAAAGTAAACTTCAATTTATAGATTAGATTACTTTGACTTTAATATCATTATGATTAATTAATTATCATGAAAATATGTATTAATGATTTATTAATTATTATGTAAAGTTTAAAATATAAGTTTACTTTATGAATTTTTTTTAGCTCGATGTTAGGGTTGAGGGGTCCCTGTTTGAATCACTTTTGGCTGGAGATCCAACTAATTTGGGTCATAATCGGGGGCCTAGATTCCCAAGATAATACCAATGAATGACCACAATTGGCTTGAGAATACCATAAATAGTCACAATTGGCCCAAGAATATCAATGATTGGACACAACCAACCCATAAATACTAACAATCAGCCACAACCAACCCAAAAATACCAATGATTGGCCACAACTAGTCCAAGAATACTTAATGATCGACCACATCCATCCTTTGATACCATATTGATATTTGAACTTGGGTGGTACTTCAAACAACCACGTCACTTTACCAACTCACCCACATCTCATTGGTAAATTTCTGGGTGCTAACATTTTTATACCCAAAATTTCCAAACCAACAATGAATAGTATCCCTAGACATGGACTATGGAATTAAATCATCACATTTAACACATGTTTCAAGCCACTTACCGACCCTTATGACATTGAACACTGAACCAGATAGCCCATTGCATAAGGATATTTTTCATGAAGGTGTAAATACCTTACCCTTTGCATGATTATAACTTATGACCTCCCTTTTGGGAGCACATGTTCTTCACCATTAGGCCAACTCAAGTGCACAATTCACTTTATGAACTTATTTAAAGGTGAAAAATATAAATTGGTTAACTTATTATAAATTTTATTTTATTTTAAGAAATAACTAAAAATTAATTCTAACCTAAAAGTACAACTATTTTCAACTGAAGTTTTTAAAAAAGACTCGAAAGAGATTGATTACAAGAGGAACATATATAGGATTGAGCTCTAAGTTCAAATTTCATGCCATTATTTTCTCTTATGTTATCTTACAAGAAAACTAAACATAATTTTCTCTAATGATAAAATGTCTCTCTTGGTATACAGATGTACATCATGTTAATTATTTGATTTAAAAACTAATTATCTAGAAATGCCTAATATTATTAATATTTTTATGATTTTATAATAATGTAGTTATATGTGTGGTAAATATGTACTTTTCCTAAATAATTAAAAATACTTCATATTATACACAACAAATAATTTAGTTTTCACAAGTCGTAACTTCTTTTTCTAAAAACTATTATAATTAATTATAAAATTAATAAATTCTTAATTAAAAAAATTACTTTTGTTATAATTTAAGATCTATTCAATATTTTACTCAATTAATTTTTATATTCTCTTTATTTTTTTGCCTAGTTTAAATTTTTATTTAAATTTCCCTTTCATAATTGTTATTTCCTAGTCATTTATTAACATAACTTAGCTTGATAGAAATTTAAGCTTTTTATTTTTTAATCTTTAATTATCCATTTCATTAGATCTCACATAGTTGTACTCTTTATCTCTCTTTTTATATCGTTTATGTTATCTGCATCTATTTTCTTTATTTCTATTTGTTTTAGTTTAAATTTTTGGTAATCATAAGGGAAATATTTTATTTAATTAAAGATAAGAGGATATTTGATATAAATCAGTGTTCAATCCTTTAATATACTTTCTCTTCCATAGGCTTTATTTTGTTGATTAATATTGATAATATTAAGAAATAAAATGGATAAGGCATTTGATGGATATATTAATTAATACAAATGATTAGATTGAATGAGATATTTATTCTAATCTTGTTTAAATTTTGATTTCATTTAAATACTAGTATTTCATATGAATTTTGATAATTTCAATAGAAAATTACATAAATGAGGAAAAATGATTGGTAATTATGTCAAAGTATTTTTTTTTAATATATCTTTTTTATAAGTATTTTTTTAATACATTTGATAGTATTTTTATTTAAACTTTGATACATACATACATACATACATACATGATTTGATTGGTGATATTTGATTTAATATTAAATTTGATATTTGATAATTTAATATAATTATTATTTGCATACTAAAACTTATTATTTCTGAGAACTTTAAAATATCCTCTTTGTAAGCCTTAAAGTTGACTTTTAGTACAAGAAACCACCCTGAAAACTTGTATTAAACCCTTTACAAAAGGAATACAATTGAAGAAACTTTTTTTCTTCCACACCTCTCTCAGATGTATAGATCTCTCTCTAGATCTCTTTCCCTCAAGAGCTCTCTCTCTCTCAAGTACAATCAACTCCAACAACCTGGAATGATTCACATATACAATTCTGTACTATTCTTCAACATTCTACATACCAATAAGCTAAGAAGATCTAATCCTATATATAGAATTAGGAAACATGAACATGCATTTACAACCAATAGTTATGCCTCTTAAACAAGGGCTCTAAAACAGTCTTACTAATAATAGAGATGCGGACTTAAGACTATGACTTAATTCCAACATGTAAACGCTCAGTTCTATCCACGGAAATAGGTTTTTGGATGCACAGGTAACCGACATCAGTTCCTACCTGCTTGCCTGTGACCAACGTCGACCGATTTTTGTCGACGCCGGCGTCTCCTGAACTGCTCCTGACCGACGTCGGTCACTCCTGACTGACGTCGGTGACTGTGTAAACCTACAACTATCAAATCTACTCACTTGGTGAAGCTTTTAGGCTCCACACCTTAACAATCTCCCACTTGGAGATAAACAGCTACACCAGTACCTGTACAGCAACATCTTCTAGCTCCTCCATCTTCAACTCAATCATAAAGACCAACAGAAGTTGAATGAAGATTCAACTTCTCTTTTGTAACTGGCTTGGTTAACATATCAGCAGGGTTCTTATCTGTATGGATCTTCTCCAGCTTCAACTCACCATCTTCCAATACCTGTCTTATGAAGTGGTACCTAAGCTGTATATGCTTTGTTCTTGAATGAAAGGTTGAATTCTTAGCCAAATGAATTGCACTTTGACTATCACTGTATAATCTGCAACTCTCTTGCTCCTTTCCAAGCTCTTACATGAACCGTGTCATCCATATCATCTCTTTGCTAGCCTCTGTGACTACAATATACTCTACTTCTGTAGTTGACAAGGCAACAACCTTCTGCAACTTTGATATTCAGCTAATCGTCATTCCACCAACAGTGAAAACATATCCTGTGGTGCTCCTCCTGCCATCCAAATCACCTGCCATATCTGAATCTACATAACCATGTAGAGAAGTATCTGAACCTCCATAGCACAAATGCCTACTGTTGGTTCCTCTCAGATATCTAAGGATCCACTGAACTGCTTTCCAGTGCTCCTTCCTTGGATTGGCCATATACTTACTTACAACTCCCACTGCTTGGGTAATATCTGGTCTAGTACACACCATTGCATACATTAAACTCCCTACTGCAGAAGAATATGGAACTCTACTCATGTACTCTACCTCATCATGTGAATTAGGATATTATTCTTTACTCAACTTAAAATGTCCAGCCAAAGGTGTACTTACCGGTTTTGCATCTTGCATATTGAACCGTTTCAACACCTTGTTCACATAATCCTCTTGAGACAAAATCAACCTATGATTTTTTTTGTCTCTCCTAATGCTCATGCCAAGGATTTTCTTTGCTACTCCTAAATCCTTCATGGCAAATGTTTGAGATAATTTCACCTTAAGCTCAGAGATATCCTGCATGTGTGATCCTGCAACCAGCATATCATCTACATACAACAACAGAATAATATATCTACCATTATCCAATCTCTTAAAATACACACAATGGTCAGATTGACACTTATTGTAGCCATGCTCAGTCATAAACCTGTCAAATCTTAAATACCACTGTCTAGGAGCTTGCTTGAGGCCATACAAGCTTTTCTTCAATCTGCACACTAACTTCTCCTTACCTTTGACCTCAAATCCTTCCAGCTGATCCATATATATTTCTTCATCCAAATCTCCATGAAGAAACGCTGTCTTAACATCAAGCTGCTCAAGATGCAAATCCTCAATAGCAACTAAAGACAGTACAGTCCATATAGAAGTCATTTTAACAACAGGAGAAAAAATCTCACCAAAATCAATACCTGGCTTTTGTGCAAATCCTTTCACTACCAATCTGGCCTTATATCTCATATGTCCGTTCTCACCTTCTTTCAACCTGTAGGTCCATCTGTTCTTCAATGTCCTCTTACCTGCTGGCAACTCAACCAAATCCCATGTTTGGTTCTCTTTTAGGGACTCCATTTCCTCAACCATGCCACACTCCCACTGATTCTTGAACTCCACCTATATTGCTTCTTCAAAACTCTCTGGTTCTCCACCATCAGTAAGCAATAAATAGAATAATGAAGGAGAATATCGAATTGGAGGTTTACTTACCCTTTCTGACCTCCTGATGGGCGTCTGAGACTCATCCACAACACGATGTTCACCCAAATTCTCTGACAGTGATCGACCTCAGTCACTTGTAGGCCTGTAACTAGCTGACGTTGATTCTGCCTGACCGACATCGGTTCCTATTCTGTCGACGTCAGTCTCTATGTGACCGACATCAGTTTTTATTCTATCGACGTTGGTTCCTGCCTGGCCGACGTTGGTCTCTGTGTTTTCCTTTCTGTGATTAATTTTTCTCGCGAGCTCATTTTGGACCGTCACCTCGTCCAATTCTCCATTGCTCTGCCTAGATTGATTCAGCTTCCTCAGCTGATCACTATACATCACTTTTTCATTGAAAACAACATCACGGCTCCTAATTATCTTGTTAGTTCCTAGATTCTAAAATTTGAAACCAAAATTATCAGAGCCATAGCCAATAAATGTGCACCTCATAGACTTAGCATCCATATTCTTTCTATTTTTCTTATCAACGTGCACAAAGGCTTCACAACCAAAAACTTTGAGAAATGAGAGATCTATCTTTTTACCCGTCCATGCCTCTTTTGGAATTCCACCATCCAAAGCTATAGAGGGTTCTCTGTTAATCAGGTACACTACAGTGTCAACAGCTTTTACCCAAAACTCTAAGGGAAAACCAGCATGCAATCTCATACACCTTGCACACTCCATAATTGTTCTATTCATCCTTTCAGCAACTCCATTTTGCTGAGGTGTCCTTGGAACCATCTTTTGCCTGCGAATTCCATGCATATAACAATACCAGTTGAACTTATAGCTGTAGAACTCACCACCATTGTCAGATCTCAAGCACTTCAATCTTCTGCCTGTTTCATTCTCAACCATAGCTTTCCAAATCTTAAAAGTCTCAAATACATCATATTTCTTCTTAATACAATAGACCCATACCTTTCTTGTAGCATCATCTATGAACGAAACATAGTACTGTGATCCTCCAATAAAAGCAACATGAGCCGGTCCCCACACGTCTGTGTGAACAAGCTGTAACTTATGCTTCTTCTTTGTTGACCCAGTCTTGAGAAAACTCACTCTCTTCTATTTTCCAAAAACACAGTGCTCACAAAAATCCAGATCTATGCTTTTCAAATCTGAAAGCTTACCTTTTGACTTAAGAATAGACATTCCCTTCTCACTCATGTGGCCAAGCCTTGAGTGCCACAATTTTGCATCCACATCTGAAGTAGATAATACAGAAGGAGAATTGTTAGTAACACAATTACATAAATAGAGAGTACCTACTCTCTTACCTCTAGCCATTACAAGTGCACCCTTGGTCACCTTCCAAGATTCAGCTATGAGAGTTACTGTACAACCCTCATCCCCTTACTCTCTTGCATAAATCAAATTCCTCTTCAAGCTAGGAACATGCATAACATCTCTCAACACCCATGTGTTGCCATTCTGCATTTTCAGCTGCACTTTTCCTTTGCCAATAATTTTACAAGGCTCATCATCCCCTAAGTACACTATTCCAAAATCTCCATGGATATAGTCACTAAAGTATTCTCTATTAGGGGTAGCATGAAAAGATGCACCAGAATCTAAAACCCAAGATTCTATATTATTATGCAAAGAGAATATTAAAGCATCTTGTGCAATACCTGCAACCTTTGCTTCTTCTTTTCTTTCATGCTGATTGTCCTCCTTAGGTTTTGACCAGCAATCTCTACTTATGTGCCCCATTTTTCCACAATTCTAGAATTGTGGCTTCCTGCCATTTCTGGATTTGGATCTACCTCTCACCTTTGACTTAGACCTTGATCTCCCTTTCTTGCTCTTCTCTTTTTGCCTTCCCCTGCTCTCAAAACTTAAAGCGTTCCCTGATGTTTTCTCTGTGTTTTTCCTGTGAATTTCTTCATTCAAGATTACACTAACAACATCCTCTACTTTTAAAATATTTGAAGCAGATGCAGTATTACTAACTGCCATTACTAAGCTATGCCAGCTTTCAGGCAAAGAACATATTATTAAAAGAGCTTTAATTTCATCATCAAACACAATATTGACTGAACTTAATTGATTTACAATTCCATGGAAATCATTCAGATGATTAGATACAGATCCACCTTCCTGCATACGCAAATTAAATAACTGCTTCATAAGATATACCTTATTAGAAGCTGAGTGTTTTTTATACAAATTTGCTAAAGTAGTCATCAACTCTACCGTTGTTTTTGCATGTGATAAATTAGATATCACTGTAGATGCTAGACTCAGTCTTATATACCCCAGAGCCTTTCTATCAAGAACTTCCCATTCTTCATCATCCATGTCTGTGGGCTTCTTTGCAATCCCACCTAATGGTAAGTATAGATCTTTCTGATACAGATAATCCTCTATCTACATTCTCCAATGTTGATAATTTTTGCCATTAAACTTCTCCATTCTCAGTTTACTTTCTTCTGCCATTGCTTCTCCCACTCAAACAAATATCCCTATAGAAACCCCTGTGAGTAATCTGTAATCAATACACACTACACAGATCTGAACCACCTGTTAGTGAACTTGAGCTCTGATACCACTTGTTGGAGATCAACCAACAATATTGATTACACTTATGAAAGCAATAAACGCGGAATTAAATCAGAATGATAAGTAACTAGAATGATAAATAGCAAAGAACAAGAGATACAAGAAACCACCCTGAAAACTTGTATTAAACTCTTTACAAAAGGAATACAATTGAAGAAACTTCTTTTCTTCCACACCTCTCTCAGATGTACAGATCTCTCTCTAGATCTCTTTCCCTCAAGAGCTCTCTCTCTCAAGTACAATCCACTCCAACAACCTGGAATAATTCACATATACAATTTTGTACTATTCTTCAACATTCTACATACCAATAAGCTAAGAAGATCTAATCCTATATATAAAATTAGGAAACATGAGCATGCATTTACAACCAATAGTTATGCCTCTTAAACAAGGGCTATAAAATAGTCTTACTAATAATAGAGACGCGGACTTAAGACTATGACTTAATCCCAACATGCAAACACTCAGTTCTATCCATGGAAATAGGTTTCTGGACGCACAGGTAATTGACATCGGTTCCTGCCTGCTTGCCTGTGACCGATGTCGGCCGATTCTTGCCGATGCCAACGTCTCCTGAACTGATCCTGACCAACATTGGTCGCTCCTGACCGACGCCGGTGACTGTGTAAACCTGCAACTATCAAATCTGTTCACTTGGTGAAGCTTTTAGGCTCCACACCTTAACAAGTCATAGGCCCTTTACAATTAAACTATTACAATCCCACCTTGAACTTTGTAATAGGAAAATGGGTTGATTTTTTGATGTTACATATTTAACCATAAACATATTTCAGGGTGTGGTTTCTCAATTTATTCTAGAGCTGGGAAAGGCACACAAACACGCTTGTGAGGATTTGGTCTATCTTCAAGCTCAAATAGAGGCATATGTTGAGTGTAGTGGTTCCGTTGGTAGTAGAGTGAATGAAACACCCTTAGATGAAATAGAGTGTAATGTTATAGGCTATTATAAGGACCGAGATAGAAGTGAAGATGATGAATATAATTCTCCCATGTCCATATAAGACATTTGCATGCTTCATGTGCTTTGGGTCATGTGACTCCATTATTTATGAGACATTATGTTATTGTGATATGTATTTATGTGTGTATGTGTATATGCATATGTGCATGATAGAGAAAGAAATGAGTTATTTATTACTACATGTATTTCTTATGTGTTGATATCTATATGTCTTTTAATATATATGTTTTTATAGTTAATTTTCTGAGTATTTGGCATTAAGACATGTATGATGTAAAATTAAAGAAATAATGTAAAATACAAAATGTATTATATGAAAAGTAACAATGCCTAACTTACTACTAATGATGTATGCATTTAGAGTTCATAGTAATTAAGAGATTATACAATATTATTATATATGCAAAAGTTAATGGACATAATTATATGCTTTTCATTTTGGTGGATTCATCACTTGAGGATCATATAGAAGGTCAACATCACCAAAAAAAATTGAAATGTATTGTTATAATAAAAATTTGTATCCAAAGGACATTCCTTAGGTTATTGTGACTTTTGAATACTAGATTAAAAGTTTGTTTTATTACGCAATTTTGAGATGTGCCTTATTCATTTTGGGATGTTCTTTTTAGTTTTTTTATTTCTTGTAATTAAAATGGTTTCAATTTGGAAATGAAATGTTACATGATCTTGAGCATTATCAAGTGTTATATTAATTGATTGTAATTAAGGAGTACTTAATATTACATTATTTTTAAGCAATTATGGTATAATATGGGATGTAGTGAGACATTTTAATTTTCATGTTAATTTTTTCATAATATAATATTGAATAAGGTTTTTCTAAAAGTTAACAACATAATATAATTATTTTTTAATATTTCAAATCTCACTATTCTATTCATTTTAAAAGAATATTGAATCCAATAATTGAATAAGAAGAAAGAATAAAAAATTCATAAATATAACTATGATATTTATTAAAGATAATAATTTAAATTACTAAAATGTGTAAAAAATGTTGACTAAAAATAAATAAATAATAAATAAGATTAAAGATAAAAAGTTAAAATATAAAATTAGAAAAATAAAATATATAAAAAATATTAACTAAAAATAAATAAATAATAGATAAAATAAATAAATAATAGATAAGATTAAAGATAAAAAAAATTAAAATATAAAATTATAAAGATAAAAAAATTATAAAATTTAAATTTAAAAATTAAACAATTCATTATATCCCATTGTCACACTTTTAGATAAAGAAATTTTAGTCAAATGTTCAATATCACGTCCAATATATTTAAGAAAAGGCATGCTACACATATTGAATTAGGATTCATTATCAGCCATAAATAATATTTGGTGGTGTCCCCTACATAGACCTTGATAACCAAAGGCTCCTTATTTAAAAAAAACTTAGTGGTGAGATCATTGGGAACCTTGATTAAATCATTTATATTTTTTAGGATGTGTTGGTTAGGAGATTCCCTCCGTTGTGCCTATTTATTATTGCTTAGGTAATTATTGTTTAGGAATCTCCTTTTTTTAAAAGAGATCGTGCATCCTATGAAATGGGTTGTTCAACTTTATAGATATAGGACTGTTACTAGCATGCAATTTTTTATTAGTTATTTTTTTATAATTAGATTTTTTTTTTTGGGGATTTCCAAACTCACAATTAGTTATTTGGAGAATGTCAATCTATATATGATTTAAAAATATATATAAACATTATTATTTTATGTTTGAATATTTTAAAAATATATAATTTTAATAGTTTTTTTTTGTTTTCGATTATTAAAGAATTGGTTCTTTGATTTTAGGATTTTTACATATTCTATGTTTCCTAAGATCACACTCACTGATAATTTAGATTTTAAAATTTGATTAAAATCACTAATTATATGTGTGTGTGTGTTTGTGTGTGTTTGGATAAATATATATACCTAAAATTAAATGCTTTTTTTTACTTTCATTTTTTATGAATGTAAAAAAATTACATCCATTTAATATTTTTCTAGGAACATAATGATGTGTGTGTGTGTGTGTGTTTGTATAAATATATACCCAAAATTAAATGCTTTTTTTTACCTTCATTTTTTATGAATGTAAAAAATTTACATCTATTTAATGCTTTTCTAGGAACATAATGCTTTTTCACAAATATGATTCAAGATCATGCTACTTTTTTATACCTTCGATAGTTTTACAAGGCTTATTCTGGTTTGAAAATAATTATGATGTTGGAAAATATTTACAATGGTTTTACAATGTGTATGATGGTTTATCAATATTATTATGGTTCAAAAATAGACGTGATGGTTTGACAATACTGTAATGGTTTTACAATACTTGTGATGGTTTTATAATACTATGATTGTTTCATAATATGACAATGGTTTGATAATAAAATGATGGTTTTAATATACTATAATATTTTGACAAGGATTACAATGGTTTTACAAGGCATGTGCCCTGTGATGGTTTTAAATCTTCATGCTTCTACATCTATATTCATAAATGTTATATATCTAAGCAAGCGAGCTAATTGTAATAATTTTCATGAGATTTGATTTATGTTTTGTAAAAATGTAATATGGACTCAATTATTTTCAATTGGTTGTAAAACAAGCAAGATAAATGATTATTTCTACTTAGTGACTCATTTATGTTATTGATTTTGAGTATGATTTTAATATAAAATATGAATGTACAGTAAAAATTTCCTTCATTGATATGCCTTTTCAGTTTTATACTTAACTAATAAGAACATTTTTTTTTTTTTTTTTTTTTAAATTTAAATATTTTAAGAAGAAAATTAAAAAATATGTCTTAAATTTTTAAAATGTTCAATAGATTTATTTTCTTTAAATAACATATAAAATTATTAATGGAATAAATAAATTAATATGTGAAATATTTTAAGAAGTAAATAACAAAAATATATCTTAAACAAGAGGTTATATTGAGGCACTTAATCATTAATTAAAAACATATAATTACTTAAAAATAAGAAAAGTGGTGAAGCCACTACATATGAAAACATAGAAAAAACATAATAACATGCTATTTAGGGTTAATGGGTAATTGAGACAATGGCCTTTTTGTCATAGTGGACCAAAACATTGACGTCATTGGATTGAAACATTGGATGATTCTTCTAAGTAATAAATATGAAGGAAACATTTGTCAAAAAGGAGGTTGCCATTCCAAGGTGCTAGAGTTGAGTGGATCATAGGCATGGTCCTTTTAGAATTTATTCAATGTAAATGGGCTAGTGATCTTTCCAAATCCATTCCTCAATAGACATGCCATCAGTTCCACATTCATAGCATGCTTACTTCATTTTTAAAAGGATGGGGATGTTTTGAAGGAGATAGAGAAGTGATCGATGACTATCCACTAGCCCTATGCTTAATAGTCATACGATTTCCCACCACCTTTTTAGTTAAACAAAAAGAGACCTAAAGGGGATATTTTTTTCTCATAGCACTCCAAATGTTTAGGAAGAGAATAATTTAATTTATTTGCCTCAAGATAGTCTGAGACATCCTCCAGTAAATGTGGCGAGAGAAAGAAGACATGCTCGTCTTTCTATTTGATCAATATTGAGGGATTGAATATTTCAAAAAATTATTTTAATTCTTTAGTCTTGTGAAATGTTCCAGGGGGAATAGGTGGTAAGAAACCATCTAATATATGTATAATGTAGGGTTAACCTTTGTAAATCTACACAAGAAACTTTCATGAACTAAGGCTATATAGTTTTCCACTTTGTGATATATTTCAAGTATAACATAGTCGAATATGTGTCTGATCAAATCCTCCACAATCCCATTGATATTAAAGTAGGATTGTGTCCATTAAGAAGATATAATATAATCAATTGAAGTTAAATTTAGATAGGGTCCCATGTCAAAGTCCATTACAAGAGTGAGATAAGAGATGTGACATTGAGATGGGAAATGTGAGTATGAAGATGGGTATTGGGAGAGGCATGAGAGCAATCCAATTTTAAGGAAGTTTTAATAGGGATGAGATAGAAGAAAAGTGATTTTTTTAACCTTAAGTTTTGAATAAAGATTTTATGGGATTAAGGTTAAGAATATATAAATTAATAAGCATAAGGGTGATAAATAGATTTATAGTAGGCTACTTAATTTCAAAACTTAAATAAAACATATATTAAATTTATTATGATGGTATTATTTAAAATGGAAAATAGAGGTATGTTAGATATTACAATGATAATGAAAACAAGATATTTAGCTGATTATGATGTTAATACATATTTGATATGGAATATGCTAGAAATATACTGGACTAATTACTAATTTTTAGAAAATTGACCTCTATATCTATGAACATTTGCATCGACCTGAAATGATTACATTGATGTTACCGTCCAACTCCAACATAAATATCCAATATGGAATACTTACTAAAACTAGATGCAACCACCTAGAATATCTTAGGTTTTATGTCACATTCACTATGGTGTACTCAAATCTGGATGAGGAGCTGTCACTCCTTGTCAAATAGAAAAATCCTACTTTTTCATATTCATAATGGCTATGGGAAAAATGGGTTAGTGGGATCACAATCTCGAGTTAACCCCAAATACCCCTATATCATTGGGTTCTTCATACATAACCACTCATCCTAAGAGGGCCTTAGACTAATGTATTCTCCCCTAATGTGTTGGATTGTGTGTGCACATGGGTGAAATATGTAGAAATAAAGTGCAATAGTGAGCTAGCTTGTAACTTAGAAAATAAAAATTATAGCATGCTTATTTAGTACTTCAGACCTATAGATTTGTTGTCCCTATGGCTGATATGGAAATATGAGAGAATAGAGAAACTTTGCTCATTCAAATTCTTTTTCATCATTGAATTTTGAGAAGGTGTGAGATTGATAGGTATTTTCTAGGTGAGGAATGAATGAGGATTGATCTTGTATTTATGCCAATATATTTGAAGAACATTTTGCATAAAACAACTTAAACCAATCATAGGAATACGTTTCATTTGTAAATTAGATGACTTTAAGGATCTGGACACTTGCATCGAGTCAAGACACTTACATCAACATAGGCATCTGACTAGGACACAAGTATCTGTGAATAAGAAAAGTAGGTATAGGTCCAAAACTCATGAATATGGAAGATAAGTAGTTTTAAAACATTATGGGAAAAATATAAGGCTTGAGTCATCATAATGACATTTATTGGACTAAAAGATAAGAAATAAGCACAAAGAGATAGCAAATGCAATCCTTTTGATAGTGATAAAGGTATAGAACTAAGAAGAATAACCAAGGTCTATATTTACTAAGTATACAAGATTGAGGTGTTATATAATTCATAAAAATTCTCTACATTCCCTCCCTTTAATCTAATAATGAACTTGTTGGTTTAAAAGAGAATAAATGCATACCTAGGTATATATATCATACCTTACCTTGAGCCCAACTTGAGTGCTTTGATGGTGAATGACCTAAAAATAATATCATGCTATAGTATATAATTATTGCATATAATTTGAAATTTAAATCATTTAAAATGATTTAAACTGAAAGAGAAAGGTTTTACACTTGTGTATTGATGCAACTACCTTGTCTTTTGGAAATTTGATTTGGAAAGATGTAGCATTATGAACATAGAGTTGATATTAAGACATGTATAAAACCTAAATATGTGTATACCTAAAGATTTATAGATGAATATTGAGGACACATGCCCTGTACCTTAGAGAAAATGCGAGTTAGCACCTAAAAATTGAGATTTGCTCAACTATGCAACCCAACCATATTTATAACTTGGTGATCGTGATTGAATCAAGTCAACTCACACTATAAATCTAGTGTGTTTAGATGATGTAATCAAGTCCAACCTATAAAATTAGAAATATTGAATGATTTTATCACCCCAACCATACCAAGAAGTTAGCTAACTACTACAATAGATTGGCTAAATATAGTCTATAAAAGTCCATCCTAATGGGTGATGACAGTCCATAGAAATGTTTGAAATATGATACTAATTTGATTTTACAATATTAGGTGCACATTTCATAACATATGCATCTTAGACATGTCTCATACTGAAATTATGTATAATAATGGTACCAATGTATATAATTCTACCACAAATCTAAATAATATAACTATGAATCTGATCGATTTCAAATTTAAAAAAGTGTGGTGGCCATGTTTATCATAAAATTTCCCCACTATACATGGATAAATCTAAAAAATAATACAATTTCCAATGTGGATGACATGTTTCCAAAACATGCCCCCACTGTAATCTGGGTATGTTGAATAATGAATAAGTGTGGAGAACATGTTTTTAAAACATGCCCCCTGAATCTAAAACTATGAAGTAATGTGGAAGTCATGATCTATGGCATGCCCCCAATAATATTTCCCCCATTTTAAGGTGAGGGGAATTAGTAGTTTTTAGTTACCTTACCTTAAAAGGATACGATAACCATGTAAACTGTTAATGTACCATGTATCATATAAAGGGAGCATCTATAGGTAGATATATCATAGAAGCACATAAAATGTAATCACATCAAGGCCTAAGATGCATTCTATAGATCATGGAACTCTATAAAGTAACGGTACAAACTCAACAAACAATCAAGCACAAACACAAGATCAATCAAAAACAAGTTAAAAGATAATGGTCCAAGGAGACCTAAAGTAATGGGAATGTTCAAATGTTACACAATCAAAGGGACATGACTTAGTCAAATGCCCATAAAATCAAGAATGACATATTCAAATGTCAAAGAGGAAAAAAAAGGCATTGGGAATACAAACAATGGAGCATATTCAAATTCTCAAACAAGAAAGAAAATATCAAGGCAAAAAACTCAAGGAAATGCATGAATGAAAGCATAAGCAACCAACATAAACATAACATACCAGTACATTGATCATGTGTTAGTAAGAAATTCTACATACATATAATATCAACTACACTTTAGAAGATATAAGCATAGATAAAAGCATTTGTAACTATATAATCTCAAACATGATAATATAAAATTACCATATAATGATATAACATGGATGTATCATGATTAAATAAGTGGATGCCCTCAATGTCCACATGACATGAGTAGAGGGAAGGCCAAACATTTAAAAGTGCATAGATCATGTATATGTGTATACCCATGTCACACTCAAAATATATGAGAAACACATGTGTATATATAAATAAATGATATGTTATCCATTAACATGAAACTAATAACATAGATGCCAAGGAGATAATAGAAGATGTAAATGTGGAATATGTGTGTGTGTGTGTGTGTGTGTGTGTGGTATTTTTGGAATATTTAAATTTATTTGGTCCAACAAGTCTTCAAAGTTAGGAGCCAAGATATTGTGTGGTGGCCTTGCTTGCTTAAATTGTTTATATTGCATAACTGCCAAAAGTGTTGTGTCTATTGGTATTCACTACTAGTAATTATTGGTACCTATCCCCCATATTCGTTATATGGTATACAGGCCTTTGTTAGCCTAGGAGATTGCAAGAAAGGTGAATAACTTACATTTCAAAATAAATCATCTGATAAAATATGATAATTTATTATATCAAGTTAATTTTACAAAGAAGGTTAAAAGCTTTATAAGCTTTTACGGGTGTTTACGAGATGTAACCAATTCCCATGAACCAAACAAGATATGATTATTAATTAATTTACTAACAAAATAAAATTAACCTACAAAGTAAATAAATAAAACTATTTTGGATCATACGACCCAAAAAACTCCCCCTTGATTTAAAGGGGTATGAAGATGAAATAACTAGAGAAATGACATTGAAGTCATCAAAGAAACTCTAAAGCAACTAAAATTGGTGTACTGTACATCTTGAAACCGACTAAAACTAATTTCTCTCCATACCGAAGCCCACCCTTTGAGTTTTTGTATAAAAGGATGATGAACATGATCAAGGTCTACTCATCCCCTATGATCATCATACTATACTATAGTGGAACATGATCAAGGCTTATCCAACTACATCAATCCACATAAGGCTCTACCCAAAAGCCTATCAAAGTGACCAACCTATACTTTGTAGGCACATCTTCCTAATACCCAATAAATGATGATGACCTTTGCTCAACACTATTGGTGTTAGCAACCACTATCAACTCATACTATCACTAGAAAATGATCAAAGACCAACTAATGTAATATCTTCTCCCCATATTAAGTGAGAGGTGAGAAGTTGCATAACGAGAGAAATATAATTAAAATAACATTATCTACTCTATGTCATGAATATTAGGTATATAAATCCAAAAATAGAATTAAAAATAAGAACACAAGCCAAAATTTGCCATTCAATCATTAACATAAACTCTAAGAGAATAGCTAACTGGAAAAGGGAAATAGTCCTCTAGCCTCCAACGGATCCTCTAAAGTGTCTAGTTTGACACTTACACTTTGTTAATTATAAGGATCTTGATGGACCTATAAAGGATGAGATGTTTGCTGACAACACAAGAATGAGGTGGTATTGTGTAAATTATCATTTGGAAGGTGTCAATATCTACCAATAATGTACCTTTATACATTAGTGGATACATTTGTAATAAAAATCATATATATAAGTTTAAAAACACAAAAATATACCATTTTGTTGTGTTTATAATGTCCAAAAACCTATAGTTTGACTAGCCTCATGATCACCTTTACATAAAAGAATAACTGGTAAAAAAAATATCACAATACAATGCTCTCAATGTCAAATGCAACCGAAAAGATAACTTGAAGAGGAGTTGGTTGAACTTATTTTATCAGTCACTTGCACTAGGATAAGTTAAGAGTAGAGTTTATTGTATGACTTCAGAGTCATTACTCCATTTATTTCATGGTCCATACCCCTTTGGATCAAGGAGGAGTTTGTTGGGTTGTATAAACCAAAATAGTTTTATTTATTTACTTTATAGGTTAATTTTATTATGTTAGTAAATTAATTACATAAGTTTGTTTATTTTGGTTGGTTCAAAGGAATTGGTTACATCTCGTAACCACCTGTAAAAGCTTTATAATCTTTTACCCTTATTTTTAAAATCAACTTGATATAATATATTATCATATTTTATTAAATTATTTAATCCAAAATGTATGTTCTTCATGTTTCTTGCATTTTTTGGGCCAACAACCTATTTATTTTCATTTTTAAAAAGAAGACATTGTTTTGTAACACTAAAAAGTACTTTCATATCAATTAACCATTGTTTTCCAAGGTACAAAGTCAAGTATAGTTATTTTTCCATTACCCATATAGCAAGATCAACTACCTTTGGGCCACATGCAATGGGTAATATGATATACTGAAGAGATTGTGGAAAAGCTAGTGAGTGGCATAACTAATATATATTATATCTCAATTGTTATAATGTGGTATTAATGTAATTTGCTTTGAAATTATTTACATCAACCTTGAGATGTGGTAAATGTACCCTATCATATTTGTGGTAATGGTTAGATTCTCATGCTTTGGATGCTTTGAAGGATTTCTCTCTTTTGATAAAATAGAGGTATTGGGTCATTTCCATGTTTTAGATACAATTTGTATACATCCTTCATTATTTTATTTTTGAATTTGGATATTTAAAACCTCTCATCGATTTATATAATTCCCATTGACTTGATGATAGTTAAAATATGGTAATACCTCTTTAGGAAGAAGTATGATGCTTGATATGTTCCTACTAGGAGGTAAAGATATCATGAGATGTTCAAGTAACATAGAAAGTATTGTATCCCAAGCATTCTAGTTTGATAAAAGTAGCATAATTTTTTTTAGATCATTTTGAGAAGCCTCCACATTGTTCACATGATGTATTTGAATTTTACCTTTGTAAGGTTAAATCAAAACATGTAGCCAAAAGGGATGTATATAATAACAAGCATTTGCATGCTCATATTCTATTTTTGTTTTTCCCTTATCTTAAGTTGGTTTTGTATCCTCTAAAGATTATTTTGGTTTATGTACTAGGACCTTTAGGTTCAAATAGGTTATGTGAAATATGTTCAAGTGGATCAAAATTTATCTTTTTCATTTTCTCATTTGTCATATCATAGGAGGCATCATCATCATTTTCATAGTAATATGAAACATGGCCATCTTGTTGCTTAGTATTGACAAATAAAGAAATCTCAAATATTAGAAGTGTTTATAGTTTTGGTATCATTGGTTCCTTTGGTATTGGTTCTTGTTCTTGATGTGCACCTATGTGTACTTCAACATTTAGTGTCTTATCTACATTCGGAGATAATGCAACCATTGTACTTGACTCACCCATTTTATAAGTCTTGATACACTCAAGAGGAATACATTGTGTAAGAGGCACCACTGTATGAATTTTACACATCGACGTAAATTAGATGGGACAACTTATATGGTCTGTATCCAAGGTTTACCTAGAATAAAATTATAATGTAATGATTAAGACATTACTTGAAAAGTGGGTGGAACCATTTTTAGCCCCAATGCCCCATCCAATGTGATTTATCGACTAGTGGACTATGTGAATGATTAAATCCTTTGATATGCATAACTAATTTTTGAATAAGGTTGGTACTAATACCCATGGTGGTTAGGAAATTCATTCTAAAAATGTTAAATCCTGATCCATTATCAATGAGCACACTTTTATGCCCTTATTATTTATAGTTATTTATATGAATAAAGGTAACTCTTGGTCAATAAAATATTTAGATGGTAAATATGCTAGATCAAAGGTGATTAGTTTTACATTTCTTTTTAGATATTTCATGATATTTTCAAAGTAATTTGACTCAATATCACTCAAAACTTGGGTTTTGTGCAATTCTTCATATAGAATATCCTTATAGATAATAGATTGCTTTAGAATTTTAAGGATGTAACTCTTACATGTGTGTTTCTTAATTGGTCAACAAGGTCATATCCTTTAGATTTGATCAAAATATTTGGCTTAGGAAGCACATTTTATATATTAACATGTGGTAGATTAGGTTGAACATCTTTACCTTTTCGAGTAGTGATAACATAGACTGCGAAATCTTTATGGGTGAATAATGGGTGTAGGATGATAGCTATCACTCAAATAAGATATATTTGGAAAAAATGGTTGAGATAATGCGTGTTGGCATCTAGATACTAGTTTTATCACATTTCAAAATTAATTATTAAGAGAGATGGAGTGTTAATTTTGCTTTAAAACCCCTTTATGATATTGATGACTTTGCTTATTTCATTGAAGCAAATATATTTTTAAGAAATAATAGGAATAAACCATGGATACAATTACAAATTAGATCCAAAAATAGACTATATATGCATCCATATTAAACATGCCTTTTAAAAGAAATAAAAAATCTATTTTTTTTTTGAAAATTTTAAATCTGTTTTGAAAATTAGAAATCAGAATGTTGAAGAAAATAAATAGAAAACCCCAATCCACTTAGGGTTTCATTGTTTGGTTTCACCAAATGTTCAACCCTAAATTTTGGATAAGGATCCTATGGGGTTAGGGTTAAAAATATATAAATGAATAAGCACAAGGGTGATAAATAGATCTATAGTAATCAATTTAAATACATAGATATAACATATACTGAATATATTATGCTAACATATGCTAACAATAGAATGTATAGCTATGATAGATATTAAAATGATAATGAAAACAAGATACTTAGTTGGATATGATGCTAATACATATCTGATATAGAACAGACTCGAAATAGACTATATCAATCATTAAACTATGTAAATTTAACATACATAGTTGTATACACTTGTGTGGACCTAGGATGGTTATGTCAATGCTACTATCTAACTCAATTTTATGTGTCTAGTATAGAATACCTACTAAAACTAGATATGACCACCTATAAAATTATGGGTTTTATGTTAGCTTTGGTGCTCAAATCTAGTTAGGGGTTATTTCTCCTTGTCAAATAGTAAAACCCTAGTTATTCATCTTCATAGTGGTTATGGTAAAAATGGTTTAGTGGGCTCATAGTGTTGAGTTAACCCCAAAGGCACCTCTATCTATGGGTGCTACCTACATAGCCACTAATCTAAAGAGGGACTCAAACTAATGTATTCATTCCCTAATGTGTTTTTTGTTGGAAGCAAAAAAATTGAGGGGTTGAATTAGTGTAAAAACTTTTATTTCAATTCCAATTATCTTTCATTAATCATTCAAACTAATATAGAGATATAACAATGCATTATCAACCATTTAAATGAGCATGAAGTAAGAACACAACATAAGAATGCAAGAGATACATTGGAAACCCTCATGGGGGATAAAACCAATTGACATATATCTTATAATATAGTCTTATAATCAATTAATCAATATTTAGTGAGGCACAAAATCCACAAGGAGCACCAACCCATCACTAGTCAAGCACTAACTCAACTAGTCCTTTAGCAAGCACAAAGTTGCAAGGAGGCACCAACCCCCTAGGTAACTCATCACCAAATAAATAACCTAGAACCTCTAATAAAATTTAAACACATATTTCTCACTCAAATAATGATGACCACCTTATTTTTCTCTTCACACTCTTCTATCTCTCTCAAACAGCCTATTAGGGTTCCTTACTTAATATGCCTCTTACTAGGCTTATTAGGTCAATTGGACTTGAGATCCATGTGCAAAAAATCAGTTAAGTTATATGTTAATATTATTATCTCTCCACCCCCTTTTATGGTGTTCAATACTTCCTGATCCTTCACAATATTCCCTCTTATTCATTCATGGGTGTCTTCTTTTCTACACCCATAATTAGGCCAATTAGGCCTTGTATAAATACAATCCAGTTGCTCACATACTCTCTTTGTTAGAAAAAGCACTAATCCATTAGTTTCAGACCTAAAACATGTCTTAGGACACATTTAACATAATAATAAATAAAATTATGATCACCATTAGGCTGGCCAAACACAATTAGACCTTAATCTTCTTTTAGGCCTAATAGAGACCTAATGCATTAGGTCTATCCTTTCCATGGAACAACTTAAACCTCTATGGCCCAGATGGTCCTCAACAAATAAATAGAACATTTAAAATTTTTAAATATAAACCTTAAATAAAATAATCCATTCTCAATAAGTCACAAATCATTTATTCACACTTTGAAAGCTCCATTAGGCCGTAAAGACCTATTAGGCCTAATTACCCCAAAAAATATTGTCTTCAAAGATGAAACTCAAAAAACTTGTAGAAATAAATTATTGGCACAATAAACATATTTATGGATAATTCATGACCTAAATATCATCATAAAACTTATTATACTCCATTACTCAGGATCCAAAGACTTAGGAATGCCTCATCAAGAAGCTCACTCAGAACTATCAATTTGCTCATAACCTAGTCATTAGCAATTTGACCTCAAACATTAGTATAGGAACTTTCCAACACTTTATATGTATTTATAAAATATAATATAATATATATAAAATAATCATATTATTGGTACACTTCCAAACTAGGCATAATGACTCAATAACACCAATCTTACTAACACACTAAAAACTGCCTAAATGCTCCAAACATAGGCCTGAAGAATGTTGTTTTTAGCTCCTGTGAGGACACTTAAAAGAAATATAATTCACATTAATAGTTCCTATTTTTCATATATAACATCATCAAATAGATATATCATAGGTTCTTGTGTCAACTATTGGTCTTATATACCAATATATTGACCTTTTCTCCCACAAACCTTACATAGCCATATAAGCCATTTTGACTTCCATATTTATACTTCTTAAACTAACTCTCAAACTTATATAAATATTTTATAGATAATAAAGGTCCTAAAAAAAATCACATTCATTTTATTCTTTATCTAAGTGTAGATATCCAGCAACTCATCAATCTCACTTGCTTACTCAGAACTACCATTCTGCGTTGTGGACCAGTCATGATGATTTTTCATTTCAACAACTATGTAGACAAAATAAATAAGCCCTGATGTATGAATATGATATTTATATATATTCATAACATATCCAAAGACAATAATATAGATTTTTAATGGCAAATATGGGATATATATAGCAATCTCTAAACTTTACACCTTTACTGTCTCATCTTCACTAGATAGGTCATCTTGTGAACAACATTTTTAATGACCTTAAAAAAATATTAAAAATATGGACATGTTTTATAGGTATTAAAAAAAAACATACATTTTTATCCATCCCTAATCCACCATAACACATTCCTAATCTCATTCTCACTTCTACCTGGTTTTCTCACTGTCTTTCGCACTAGGAACTTTTAGTGATAGGTCAAATTCCATGACCAATATATTATATTTTAATTATATAACTTTATAATAAAATTACATGATCATAAAATACAATTATCACACATCATCCTCCAATTATTTTCATGTTTTGACCTAGTCAACCATTCCTGCTACATCAAAAATCCAAGAAACAACGAATTTCTTATAGCTTCCACTAACTCATCTAATAGACCAATGTCACCTAGAGGTACCTAGGAGAGTCATATACATGATAAAATCATAAAAATAAGTCATTAAATCAATTATTATCCATTTCCATCAAGATCTTCCATATCGGGTCACTATGAGGGTTTAAAGAGGGTTTTAGACTAGTTTCCATTCCTAACATTTGTTCATAAAGATTTATTCATAAAACCAACTCCTAATGATTTTAAATCATTACTATGACCATTTTACATCTCTCCCTAAATATTATAATCATATGTAATAGTTACACATGCCAACAAGCATCAAAAAGTGTCTCTTAGGTTTGGAAACCTTTACTCTGCATACTCTAGAGACCTCAAATCCACTTTTTATGCTTTCTTATTCAACTCAAGACCTAAAAATTCATCAAAACACTTGAAAAAACATTTTGTAACTCCAAAAATTCTTATATGACCTCACAAGCCTCTAAACCTGAACATGATACCTCATTCTTCCACCTAGGGTCTTAAGACTATGTCCATGAAAAGACCACTAAAGAATTTACCCCTTTAGCTCACTCTGAGAGTCATGTGACTAAATAAACACCTTTATCACATGATATAACACTATATTTCATAATTTAAATCTCATACACACCCATATCACCACCATCATGCTTTTACAAGCCATATCCATGCTTGAGAACTAGTATATCAAACAGACCTACTAGGCACCATACCACTTTGATACCTTCTTGACATAGTAGATGCACTCTAAAACTCATTATCATGCCAAAAAACTTCATACCATGCTCAAATAATATCACACATATTCTCACAAGTCTCAGTATACTTACCTCACCAAATTTCACTATTCATGCCTTCACTAAGACATGACTAGGCTTGAAAATAATCCTTGTCCACAAAGACTTGCTTCTTATGAAATTGGTCAACAAGCACTTCAACATAATCAAGACTCTCTTTCTGATGAGATCTCATATCAACACTACTCATAATCTTTTCACATAACAACATTGTGCCAAGACCTTATGCAAAACTCAAGAACTTACTAGATCATGCTTAAGCCATCATGATCACTTACTATGCATAAGAGCACCTCTAGGACATCAATGACACTCAATTAAATTTGATATAAATGACAACATTAATACCCCAAAAAAAAAATAGGAACATACCTCAACAATCTCCCCCTTTGTCATTGATGGCAAACACTCTAACAAAATAGATCATTCTCATCTCCCTAAACTAGTCTTTCTCCCAATCTGGTCTTTCTCCCCCTTTGACATTAATGACAAAGGTTCATCTATGACAATACTACCATATGATTCTTGGACCTAAAACATGATTTCTTCCCAAACAAGATCAATCTTATTTTGATCAACCAAATAGTACCTCAACTCATAAAAGTACTCAACCATGCTTCCCTTAAGCTTACGCATACCTCAAACACATGAACATCACTATCCTTGCTTGACATCTAGGACAAATGAACAAGGAAATCCCCCTTTGATAAGTCATCTTCTAAATAATGAAAACCATCTTCAATAACCAAAAACTCAACATATAGGAATAAATAAACTAATAATCATCTTAGACACATGCTCCCCCTAACATCATGCATAACATTTTCAGAAAACTTATTGGGACATCTCACCTTGACATCCAATGAAGAAAATTCCCTTGTATTCAAAACTTGAGCTCATAGAATGAGTCATTAAGACTCTCAAATTAATATCACTTTCTTAACATAGAGCTATAGAGCTCAACTACCAACTACTAAACACCAATAGTCTAAAACAAATAATAACTTACCTTTCAACAACACTTCAGCTTTGTAAACAATCTTCAAATAGTTTTCATAGTCTCATTGGTCTTGTAGACCAATCTATAACTCATATTCCTAATTGGAGCTCATGATCAATATGAATAGCTCATAGATACCTTATGTTTGAACCATCATGTCATCACCTTATCTAAATCAAACCTCTTTGTGAACAAAGGGGCTCCCTCTAAGTCTTCACAACATGTGCACTCATGATTCCAATGAACTCCTTCATTGGATCTTGTTACCTCAATTCATATATGATCACTAATGATACAAATACAAAAAAGGATACATGCTCATACCTTTACACATCATGAAGTCATCTCATCTATTGACATAAGGATGGATAATATCCATCATCACTTGCTTGCTTAAACATTTATTATGCCTTCAGTCCTATCAATCAACATCCAATATGTTTATATATCTTTGTATACTTTTTTGGCATTATACACCTATTCTATCCATTTTATGATCTCAGCACAACATTAATCAAGCATATATGAGACATTTGGACCTACACCTTTCTTTCACATGTCAATCACTACATATATCCCTTTGATCCTTGGACTTGAACACTCATAGAGCTATAAATATCCTCTTTGTCCATACACACTTGACATTACTTGTTCTCACTATGGATCTCAAACCATATTAGACAAAACAAGTTCCCTGATTCTTGATTGAAGACATCTTCATCCACATATGAGCTACCACTGATGGTCAACACACTTCATGAATCATATGTTATTAAACACTGATCTTCTTGGGCCTAGATAACATCTTTCAATGATCATTAGCTTGTCATAACATATACTTCAAGCTAGACCTTCTCATCTAGAATACTTTTCATCTTTTGATTTGACTTTTGACTTGGCTTCTACATAATCCTTCTGAGCTGGTAAAGAACACTTTTAGCATTATTTCAAATTTGAATTATGTCCTATAGTAAAACATAACTAACCTCGGTTTATGAGTTGATCATGACTCATATTTTCATTCTTATTATTCTCAGTCAACTCTAATTGTACCATCATTATGTGATAGACCATCATTACAACCATAATAAACATTAAGAGGGTGGGGGGGTTGGGGGCAGGGGGCACCGTGGTGTGAATCTATTTACAAAATTTTCTTTCAATTCATGCTTGTGCTTCTTAGGATCACCTTTAGGTTAGGCCTCACTCAAAATACCAGATCTGATACTAATTGTTGGAAGAACAAACATTAAGAGGGTGGGGGGGGTGAATCTATTTACAAAATTTTGTTTCAATTCTTCTTATCATTCATTAATCATTCAAAATAATATATAGATATAACAATGCATAATCAACCATTCATATAAGCATGAAGCAGAAACATAACACATGAACACAAAATCTACGTGAGAAAACCTCATGGGGGATAAAACCCCCTAAAACATAGTTTGGAATACTATCCTATAAGAAATTAATCAATATTTAGTGAGGTACCAACCCCACAAGGAGCACCAACCCCTCACTAGTCAAGCACTAACTCAACTAGTCCTTTAGCAAGCACCAACTTGCAAGGAGACACCAACCCCTAAGTAACTCAGTACCAACTCAGTCACCTAGAAATTATAATCAAATGTTTACATTTATTTATCACTCAACTGATTATGACCACCTTTATTTTCTCTTCACACTCTTCTATCTCTCTCAAAGATTTTATTAGGCTTCCTTGCTCAATATGCCTCTTACTAGGCTTATTAGGTCAATTGACCTTGACATGCACTTACATCAACTTGGTTATATGTTCATAATAGTATCTCTCCCATCTTCTTATGATATTAAAGAGCTCATACTCCTTCAAAATCTTCCATCTTATTCTCTCATAGGTGTCTTTTCTTCTACACCCATAATTAGGCCAATTAGGCCTTGTATAAATACAAGCCACTTGCTCACATACTCTATCTATAATACAAAGCACTAATCTATTAGGTTTAGACATAAAACATGTATTAAGACATGTTACACATAATAATAAATAAAATTATGATCACCATTATGTTGGCCAAACACATTTAGACCTTAATCTTCTTTTAGGCCTAATAGAGACCTAATGCATTATGTCTATCCTTTCCACGAAACAACTTGAACCTATATGGCCTAGATGTTCCTCACCAAAGAAATAAAACATTTAAAAAATTTATATGGAAAGATAAAATAACCTATTATATGATTAATAAGTCACAAATCCTTTTCTCACACTTTGAAAGCACCATTAGGCCTTAAAGACCTATTAGGCGTAATTACCCCAAAAACACTGTCTTCAAAGATGAAGCTAAAAAAACATGTAGAAACACATTCTATGAAAAATAAACATATGGATGGAAACTTAATTACCTTATGATCATAATAAAAATAATTATACTCCATTAATTAGGATCAAAATATTTGATAAAACCTCATCAAGAAGCTCACTTAGAACTACCAATTTGCTTACAACCCAGTCATTAGCAATTTAACCTCGAACATCAATATAAGCACTTTCCAAAACTATAGATGTATTTATAATATATCATGGAATATATATAACATAATCATATGATTGGTACACTTATAAACTAGTAATAATGACTCAAGAACATCAATCTTACTAACACACATAAAACTACTTGAACTTTCCAAAACACAATCCTGAAGAATTTGTCTTTATCTCTTGTAAGAACACTTCCAAGACATATCATTGAAATTCATATATCCTAGGTAACATATATATATATATATATATATATATATATATATATATATATATATATCACAATTTCTAGTGTCAACTATTGGTCTTATAGACCAATCTATTGACCTTTTCTCTCACGGACCTTACACAACGAGATAAGCCATTTTGGCTTCCATATTTCAACTTCTCAAACTGACTCTTAACCTTATATAAGAATGTATAGGTCACATAGGTACTAAAAACATCATATTCATTTTATGCTTCAACCAAGTGTAGAAAGCCTAAAAATCATCACTCTCACTTGATTACTCAGAACTACCTTCTGCCTTGTGGACTAGTCATGATGATTTTACATTCCAAAACCTATGTAGACCAAATAAAGAATTAATGATGCATTAATATGATATTTATATATATTTAAAACATCTATAAACATAATAATACAAATTTTTAATGTCATATATGGGATATATAGACCAATCTCTGAACCTTACACCTTCACTATCTCATCTTCACTAGACAGGTCATCTTGTGAATAACTAATGCATGTCATCTTCATTTGATTTATCACTTTGTCCTTTCCTACCTCTACTTCAAACTTATTTACTATTGGATTATTTTTCCTCTCATCTTGCTCACTATATAAGAGCAACATCTCATTCCTCTCACCCTCACCATAGTACATCATGACTTGACCAATTATTGGCCTCCCATATCCATGTTTACCAAATATAAACTCAACATTATCTTTCCCAAATGAATAATTTACCTTGTTTTCTTGCTTTCATATTTGCATCTTTGTTTGCACACTTCTTTGTGCTTCACTTTGTTTCTCCTCTCTTAAGTTTTCTTTGAGTTATTACTTGACTTTTACCTGATATAAAAAACATGTCTTCTATCATCCTTAATTACTATTGCAATTATTATGCATAAATCTCTTCATTTTCTTCATCAAACTTTGGATTGACTTGTTTTTCTTTGTCTAGGGCAGCTTGTTCTTTGTTTACTTCTTGGAATCCTTCATTTTTGATAGGTATATCCACATCCTTATGATGTGCATCATGCTTCTCAAGAACTTTTTGAGGTGCTTCTTTCTCATCTTTCTTTACTACACATCCATTCAACAATGCCATGGTTTCTATGTACAAAGAATCTTCACTCTTGGAGTCAACATCAAATGAATCATCAAAAACCACATTTGAAAACATATCTTGTAAACATTCACCTTATATTATGAACTCTTCTTCTTGTTCACATGGATTTACCTTACCTTCACATGCTTGGTTTGCTTACACCAACTCTCTCTCTCTTTCTTTGTGAGCTTGTCATCTTGTTCAACCTTCATGCTTCCTTGGAGCACACTTACAATATGATCTTCTTGTGCTCTTACCTTTTTATTTATCACCCATTTTCTGCCTTAAAGATTCTTGGGCTGCCAATTGACTCTCTTTGCATCACTCTTATGCCACATGACTTTGATTTCCACCATGCCAACTTGGTATTTTTTGTCATTTGTTCTTGGTTCCCACACTTGTGTTTGTTTTCCATTCATGCTTTTACTTTATTTGACCTATTTATTGAGGTTCATATCCTTATTCTATCCACTTTCTTGTTTCATCCACTTATACCAAACATATCCATGCCCTTGTTCACATTTTAAGGGCTGTACTTTGTCATGTTTCCTTTCAACCTGCATCTAATTGTTTTCCTCATCACTTATGCAATCAAAATCAATATACAAACATTCATTTACCTCTATGGACAACTACTGCAAGCTTATCTCTTCTTTGATGTCTTCTTGGGTGACCTATATGTATTCTTGGGTGACCTTATCTTCTTGGTGCACCATCTCCTTGGTTTCATCTGTGATGTATGGCAATGCATCATAGAACTCCTCTTTCTCTTTAATTTTAGCATGTGAAATGTCTTCAATCTCCAACACTTTGTTTCTTCATGAAGTTATTTTTATTTGTCATCTTCTTGCCATTTGATTTGTAGTGTTTTTAGACCATTATTCATCATCTTTAAGGCCTCCTATTTGGCCTTCATCACCCTTGTATTCATACCTACAAACACAAACTCAAAATCAATATTAGCACATAAATTGAGAGACCACATAGTCTATTTGATTGCCTTTGGCATAGGCATTGTCCACCTTCTCTTCTTTTCTTCATCTCCATTATTTTGTGCTCTCCTTGGAAATTCTATCTCTTTCTTATCCTCCTCCATGATAACTCTCTTATCTACTTCCTTTTCTTGTTGCTTACTTGGTAACATCTTATTTCTCATGTCTTTTTTAGCTTCTCTCTCTTTTTTCTTCTCATTCTTCAAGACACCTTCCTTGTGTCTTCTTATTATAAGTGACTCAAGTGTCCACTTTACTCTCTTCTTCATACACTAGCCACTCCATTTGCTTTCTTTTTCTCTCATGAGCTTCACCATGAGCTCTATCTTCTCAAATCTCTACCCTGATTTTGTTCTTATCTCTATTACTTCCTTGTCTATATCCATCTTTCCCATTTCTCTTCACTTTCTTGGCCTATTTAGACCTCCTCTTAATAATTTATTTAATATTACCTCTTAGACCTCTTATATGCCTTTCCTCTTCTTGAGTCCTCTCTCTAGGATCTCCTCTTAACTTTCTTGACTCTCTTTTGGAGTCTTTTATCTTCCTCTTCTCTCTTAGAGCTTCAATGCTCTCTTTTCCTCTATCTCTTCTAGCCTTTTCTTGAATAGTTTATTTTCCTTCTCAAAGGAATTTTGGGGCTATCTCTCTTCACTCTGTCAATCTTCTTTTCCTCTTTTCTGACCTCAATGGATCAGACCTGCACTTTCTCTTCTCCCTCAACACCCTACAAGTTACTTCTCATGCACATCTCATAGCATGATATGCTTATCTCAAATTAAAAAATATATAAAGAATTAAAAACACAAATTATACCCAAGCATTCCTTGATATCTCTAATACCAAATTATGTAGAGCATTAGAGAGAAATCATTAATGCAACATCCATTTTTTGGTTCTCTATCCAAACTGTCCATAGTCCCTTTCTTAACAATAGCTTCCTCTGATTGTTTCCCATTATTATTAGTCTCATTTATTAATTAACCTAGCTTGGAATATTTAGGAATTCATAATTTTGTATATATATTTCCTATGGCTCACACTTTCAATACATACCTCATACAATTATGTACGGGACAACCTCACCTTTAATCCTTCATTAGTTTTCACCAAATAACTCTTTTTGGGCCTTGAGTGTCAATATGTGATATAGGTAACAAGAGATTATTATTTTTTCATTAATGGTCTTAAGTGATCTTAAGACACCTGTCTCATCTTATTCTATCTCTAGTTCACTCCTCAACTCTTAACTCTACACCTTTACACTATAATGGCTATTTGGTTTAGAAGTCCTTTTTCTAAAAATTTCACTTGAATCACAATGTCCAGGAATTATTTGGAATAATAAATCACTTATATTATCTTAATATATCCCCTTTGATATGTGTTCAAAATTCCATAACTTAACTCCTTCCCTAGCTTGTACCTCCTTTGTAAAACACATCCCTTTTAGGCCTAATACAGCCTATTCCAAGGCCCTATGGTAAAATTCCATACAACATAGTCTATACAAGTATAAATACTTTTTATTCACTTAATCAATGTCAAATAAAACCAAACTACAAATTTTCACCAAAATTTAAGGGTTAAAACTTGTTTTATGGCTTAAACTCTAAATCTAGGGTTTTTAGGTCCTTGAACAAGCCGAGACCACATTAAAATCAATATATTAAGTTGATAAATTTTTAAAGAGCCCAAAATGTCATAAAATTTTCTATATTATTCCCTTTCATCCTTTCCAATATGTATCCATTACCATCATGACCATTTAACACTTACAATCCTTAAGTTTTAGTCAACTGTACACAAGAAATGACTATGCACAACAGGGTTTGAACTTTTAAGAGTCTCAATGAATTTTGTAAGGGTTTTGGTTTATAAATATATCTTATTAACACTTATTAAAATCCATTTCAATATTTATAATCCATATAATCCTCATTTGATCTTGAAATACTCTCATTTACCATGTTGATTGTGTATATATTGCATTGACTGAGTGGGGTTTTAGGAACTTATTCTTCTCAAGGACTTTATAAATAATTACCTAATTATTTCATTAGGGTTTATCATATTACACCAATATAATATCCACTAAATATTATATTAATCCACCTTTATGAATTCATACACTTTCTTTTTCTATTTTATTGAGTAAACAAGAATAATTATGTGCAAATAGAATAGGGGTATGTGTCACTTTTCTGAGTTATGTGTCTTTTCTCATAGATCCTAAACATCATAAATATTATTCCAAGGTTCATCCAAAATTTCCTAGTATTAGGCTTCCCCTAACTGAAGGATATTCACTCCAATAGTCTCTTACTCTTCATTTGTCTCTTGACTACGTTTCTTGACCTTGATAATTCAAAACAGGGTTTACAAAATGTCTGCAAAGTTCAAAAATTTATGAATCAATATTAGTTATTCTTAAAGTTTTAAATACACTCTCAATTATTTATATTACTTTACCTCATTCAGATTATACCAAACCAATTATCAACTTCTTAAGTGTCAAACAAAACTTTATCTTCTTTCAACATAAAGATACCCACTTGGAAAATAGGGCATTACGACCAGATTGACTGAATACTCAAAGTCCTTAATTATACATAATTAAGGTTGTAATAAATATTTCATAACAATAATTCATTCCTTACTAAATATAATCTTAATATCCATCAATCAAACCTCATTTTAGCAACCCTGACTCTCATTAGACAATGTACAAACTCTTCTAACACTGAGTTATCAAACCTTATCAAATTGTATAGTTTCAAATATAACCAATGACATATAGAGATTCATAAATGTCAGTTACATACCCTAGGTTGGTATTCAAAACTTTTCTTGACTATAATCACTCCTAATACAAATGTATTCTCTGCTCCATAGATTGTTACCTTTCCATTTAAGTTTTTGTCATATAATTCCCACAAGAAGGTCTATACATGTGAACATCAAAAGTTATTAAAAAAATATTTAAGAGAACAATACCTTAACAACTTTAAGATACTCAATTTATCAAACAAAATTTTTTTCATTATTCATATTGATCATCTTGCTTTACAAAATATAGGCCTTAAGAGGACTTATCAACTTTTTGAAGATTTTGTATCCACTTCCACACTCAGATCCTCCTTACCTCTCTTGGAGGTTTCTCTCTTATCCTCTTACCATCTAAATTATCTACCTATGTGTCATACTCTATATCCACCATATTCTACGTTGGTCATACAAATTGGTTATCACAACTACCTCACACACCAATATTCAATGTGAGGCTTACATTTCAAGAGTAGAATATGACTACCAATATATGTTTTTGATATTACACATGAAATATCTTTATTATGACTTTCATGAACCTCCTAACCGAATTATTCACCTAACACCCCAAAACATACAAATTGACCCTCTTAACCTCTTTTATAATATTTGAATTCTTAGTTTGAAGGGAAAACTTATAAAAACCACATAACATAATTTCATGACTTAAAATGGGATCCAAAGACCTAAATGGACATAATTAGGTCCCTTAAACTCATGGACACCATAATTTAACATAATTTTGACCTTTAAATTGACAAACCTCAAAACCAGTGTTTCATAGCTTGATGTTCCTGCATCAACAACATTTTCAACATTTTTAATGACATTAAAAACATATAACCAATATGTACATGTGTTATAGGTCTCAAAAAAAAACCCATGCATTTGGATCCATCCTTAATCCACCTCAATAGATCCCTAATCTCATTATCACTTATGCTTGATTTTCTCACTATTTTTCTCACTAGGCCCTTTTAGTGATAGGTCAACTTCCATGACCATTTTAGTATATTTGAAGTTTTTAACCTGATTATAAACTTACATGATCATAAAATACAAGTCTCACACATCATCCTCCAATAATTTTCATGTTTTGACCTAGTCAACCTTGCTTACTACAATAAACATTTGAGAAATAAGGGTTTTCCTATAGCTTCCACTCACTCATCTAACAGAAAAATTCCACCTAGAGTTACCTAGGATATTCCTCTACATGATCAAATATTATCAAACTAGGTCATTCAATCCATTCTGATCTATTTCCATCAAGATATTCCATATCAAGTCATTATGAGGTTTTAAAGAGGGGTTTAGGCCAGTTTCCATTCTTAACATTTGTTGATAAAGATATATCCCTAAAACCAACTCCTAATACTTGGAAATAATTTATAGGATCATTTTACATCTCTCCCTAAGATATCAACTTCCCATGCAATAATTACACATGATAAAAACCATCAAAAAGTGTCTCTTAGGTTTGGAACCTTTACTTTGCATACTCTAAAGACATTAAATCAAAATTTTATGCTTTCTTATTCAACTCAAGACCTAAAAATTCACCAAAATAATTGAAACAACATGTTAAACATATAACCATGCTTAAATAATCTCACAAGCCTCCAAAACTGATCATGATACCTCATTCTGCAACCTAGGGTCTTAAGACTAGGACCATGAGAAGACCAATAAAGAACTTGCCCCTTTAGCTCACTTTGAGAGTCATGTGACTGACTCAACACCTTTATAACATGATATAAAACTATATTACACAATTTAAATCTCATACATATCCATATCACCACCATCATGCTTCTACTAACCATATCCATGCTCAATAACTTGTCTATCAAACAGACCTACTAGGCACCATACCACTTTGAGACCTTCATGACATTGAAAATACAATATAAAACTCATTCTAATGAAAAAAAACCTCATGACATGCTCAAGTACTACTACACATCTTATTACAAGTCTCATTCTACTTACCTCACCAAGCTTCACTATTTATGCCTTCACTAAGATAAGACTAGGCTTCAATACATCTTGTCCACAAAGACTTGATTATTATGAACTTGGTCAACAAGAAATTCAACATAATAATTTCTCTCTTTTTTATGAACTCTCATATAAACAAAAATTAACACTTCTCATAAGTTTATCACATCACAACATTATGCCAAGACCTTATGCAGAACTAAAAAACATACTAGACCATGCTTAATCCATCATGATCACTTAACATGCATAAGATCACCTATATGACATAAATGAGAATCAATTATCTTTGACATAAATGAAAAAATTAATTCCTCAACACACAAATAAAAACATACCTCAACATTGGCTTATGTGTGCACAAGGATGCAATATGTAGAAAGCAAGTACAACAATGACCTAACTTATAACTTGGAAAATAAAACTCATAGCATAATCCTTTATTAATTTAGACCTATATGTGTGTTTTCCATATGGTTGATATGGAAATAGAAGATAATAGGGAAGATTTACTCACTCGAATTATTTTTTATCATTAATTTGTGAGAAGGTGTGAGATTTATAGGTCTTTGATAGGTGAGGAATGGATGAGGATTGATATTTTTTTATACCAATCCCTTTAGAGAATATATCACATGATAATACTTAGTATAACCATAAGAATACATTTAATTTTTAAATAAGATGATTTTAGGGAACTGGACACTTCTGTCAGATTAGGGCACTAGACACTTGTGTCAGATCAGGGCACTTGCATCGATGTAGGCATCTGACTGGGATACAAGTATCTGGGAAGCAAAAAAGTAGGTATAGGTCAAAAAAATTTAGAGATGGAATATAAGCAATTTTACAGCATTCTAGGTAAGATATAAGGTCTTGGTTATTAAAATGACATTGGTCAGACTAAGAGATAAGCAATGAACATAGAGAGATAGTAGACGTGAGCCTTTCAACAATGTGAAAGGTCTAGAATGGAGAGGCAACTTAGATATGTATTTTCCAAGTGTATAATACTAAGGTGTTATATAAGTAATAAATAGTGCCTACATGATTTTCATAATCAATGAATGTTAATTTCAAGTCACATCCAAATAATCTTTAGGCCTTGGTAAAATGGAGGAGTGCAAGAATTAAGTTGATGGTATAAATAACCTTGGCATTTCATTGCAATCAAATCCTTTGTAATTTGAAAATATTTGTAATTAAATAGATTGTGTGTAATGTAAAATATTACACTTATTTTAAGAATTTATTATCATAATTTTTTCTCATCCCTGAAGCTTTGTCATGATGCTTCATTAGAATACATTTCAAGGAAGCTAATTCAAGAGCATTTGAGTTCCCTTGTAATTACACATCAACTAAAAAACATTTAGATTATAAAATAGGCTAAGTATTATTGTGTGCATGTTCCTTTTTGTGTCTATTTTTTGCATCCTTTTATATGCATGCATGTTTTTTGTTTTTTATTCCATAATTTTTTTAGCATGCATGGTTCAGGTTAGTTTGTAGTTATTTGTTAAGCTTTGTGTAAGTCTTTATAGAGGAATTTGTATCAGTTTAATGCAAGTTTAGAAGTTCCACACAAAAAGAATCATTGAGTTATTATGATGATTTAAGAGTTATAATGCATAAATTTTATTTGTAAAACTTGTGATATCTTATAAAATATTGTGGTGTGAAATGATGTGAATGTGATAATCATTTCACAAGGAATTGTCCAAATATTTTTTGTTTGTGAAGTTTTATAATTTGACTTGTGATTTTTGATGTCCATGTAACTTGTTTAGTATGCCATATATTTATGAGATCTTATAAATTCTATCCCATTGTAGTGTGTTATGTTGCAATGTTTTATTTCATGATGTGTTACATCATAATGTGTTATTAATCATTTATGATGTAATGGGTATTAATAACAATGGTGCTTAGTGACGTGTTAGAGGGGCAATGTGTTATAAGTCCTATGGATTATATCTTGTATTAAATGTTTGAAATAGGTTATTAGGTTAGTTTGTATGCATTATATGAAGAAGGTGGACTAGGTTCTTATATAAATGCACCCCTATGATTTAATTTAGATAGTTTTAGATAGAAATAGGGAGTTAACAATGATTTGAGTGATATATAACTAAACTTCTCAAAACTATGAGCTAAAAATTAGAGATATAAATATATGATGTTTTAACACATCTCATTTCAAATTGCATATTGTTTTAGAGTGTGTGTGTGAGAGTTGTATTTCTAGTCATTAAAATAAATTAAAATAATTTTTTTGTTGTTTCACTTTATTGCATTTTTGTTCTACATATGTAATTTTAAAGGTTGCATGTTCAAATTCATCTCTTAGTTGAGAATCCAAGCCATGACTTCTTTGTTTGGTATGAGAGAAAGGTTTTATTCCTTGAAGGTGAGTGTGTGTTGTTTATTTTCCAAATTTATAATTTTAGGTATAAATTGTTAAAGACATCTTCCACACTTGTGTTGGGTATAAGTTGTAGTGATTACCATTTGATTTCAAGGAAATGACACACAAATGGGTTTTATTGCAAGAAAAATAAGACTTTAGACTTTTTAGAATTGATAAGAAATATGCAATACATTTTTATAGGTACAAATGTTTCAAGGATGAAGTGGTGTAGTGGATGATGAAAGTGACACTTAAGTCATATAAGAAGTATCAATGAACCTGAATAGATATTCCTATGTGAATTTTCAAGGATGAGTAGTAATCCAAAGTTGGACACTCCTAGATATTTAAATAGTTAATTTCCTAAAGATATAATTGATTGGATCACTTAATTATAGAATTTTTTTTAGTGTGAGTATGGAAGATCTCAATAAACTCAAACTCACATGCACCAATTTGACTAGTCATACATCATTATGGTGGGAACATATGTATAAAAAACATTACAAAGAGGTAAAGATAACATAAATATTGAGATATATTAGTCATGAAGTTAAAGGTTTATTTTCTACCTTATTATTTCCAATTAAGTTTGTTTGATAAATTGTAAATTTTATGATAGAGGTAGTTGAGTTTGAAATATTACACATAATAGTTTTACAACCTCACTCTCAAATTGGATTATGTCAAAGATAAAAAGAAAAATGTATTAAGATACATGTATTCATTTCACATTTCAATTCAAGATGAGTTTGATATTATTCAAGTGTGTTCAGTTGAATAAGCTTATGAATATGTGTGAGTGTAAAAGGAAATGACATAGGTTAATCTATGCAATAAGGAGAAAATAGTACTTCCCAATGCAATGCTATTGTGAAAAGTGGTATAAGATATCTTAATGCAGGTATAGGATCTTATGGAAGAGGTAAAGGTTATGTAATCATGGGTATGTGTTTTAGATGTGGCAAAACTAGGGATAAAGTATTTGAGTGATGACATGTGTATAGTGAAAGCAGTAAGATAAGTGATGCAAATATGCATATTTTAAAAAGTTAATGAAGAAATTTTAATGTAAATCCATAATGTAGATGAGCCATAAATTGGAGAATCTCTCATGACAGAGAGGGATTTTTGAAACTAGCAAAGACATAATGTAGTCATGCATAGAGGAAGATTCTAATCAAAATCATTTACAAATTTTGTACGTAAATGCACTAAGGTGATTGTTGATAGTGTAAATATAGATAATGTGTATTGAAAGAGATAATTGATAATCTTAGTATAAAGAGGATTATGCATATAAAACCCTATATTCTATCTTAGTTCTTAAGGGACATCAAATTATCATGAATGAGAAATGTATGGTAATTTTTCATATCACTACCTACAAGTATGAAGTCCTATGTGACATAATGCCAATGGAAAATTTTCTGTGTTACTTGGAAGGACTTGGTAGTTTTATCAGAAGGTGTATCATTATGGACACATAAACACCTATACATTTGTAAAATATGGAAGAAAACACACTTTAAGTCCTATGAATAATATGGGTGATGAGGTGGAAAATGGTTTGGGAATATTAAAGGTATAAAAAAAAAATCATGAAAGAGTTAAACAAGGAAAGATTATAATTGAAATCATGCCTAAGCCCACACAAGTTGATAATATAGGAGAATATGGAGCACTTCAAATAAATGTGAAATAAATTTTAAGTGAGTTCACATATATTATTTCAAATGATCTATGAGATGGGTTACCACCTATGAAGAGTATATATAATCACATTGATTTGATTCCATGATCAAGTTTACCAAAAAAATTAGCATATAGGTTTATACTTAATGAGAATAAAGAATATTAAAGACAAATACATGAGTTCTTAGATGAAGGGTTAATAAGATAAATTTTTATCGTATGCGCAATCCCAATGATGTTAATATTTTATAAAGGTAGATAATGGAGGACGTGCATTGATTCTAGAGACATCAAAAAATTTACAATCAAGTAAATAATTACATTATCGTGCATGGATGTTTTTATGGATTTTTTAAGTGGAGCATAACAATTCATAAATATTGACTTGAAGAGTGGATTTGTATACACCTATATTTTTCAATCACTAATAATTTATTTTTGTATGACTCATTGGCACTAGTATCAAGGATAGTTCGATGAGATAATTTTATCGTATGATAACTTATTATACCTATTTACACCCATTACCTTGATCTCTAGCCATCTAAATTCCTATGGCGCTCTTTTTCTTTCATTCCACCTCTTTTGCTAGTTTTAGGTTTTTCTCTTGACCGACTCAATCATGATAAAGTTATGTTTTTGACCTTGTGTTTAAAACTATTTTGGTCATGACCAATGTAGTTTTTTTTCCTACCTAAGTATTTCTCACTATATTGGCCATGCTCAATATTATTGTTTGCATCTCTTTATTATATTCACATGGTCGATGTACTAATATTTTTGTTTTAATCCTTATATTATGTTGATCCAAATTGAGTCCATTGACATAATTGATAGGTCAATTTTAAGAGTTGGATCCATGTGTACATGACTCCCACATTTCATTTTTATAATAAACACATCCATTTCTACTCTTATTTCACACAAAAACCTACTTTTAGTATAAGGAAAGGAAATTGAGTATAGGAGCTTATTCTTATGGAGGTATATATTTTCATAAGGTATTTTGAGTTCTTGAGAAATAAGTTGAACCAAAGAGGGAAACCTAGTTTTTGGAGTACCAAACTAAGGATACTCATGTCTTCATCCTTAATTTTAATCCACCACTTAGAAAATCTCTAATAAAGTGCCACTTGAGCCAAGGGGAAATTGATGCATCGACAATTCAACCCAAGGTAAGTATCCTTATCTCTAAAATATATCTTTTAGTTGGTCTATATGCATATACTAGATTAGTATGTTGTTATCTTATTCTCCATGTGTAGCTTAGCTTATGTTATCTTTGCATGCTAGTATATCCGTATTTATATACCTCTTGGTTATAGTTATTAGTTTAGATACTTATTGGTTACTACGTAATGTTATTTTTATATCCATAGTTTACACAATTTACATCATGGGTCCAAGTTTTATTTGTTCATTATAGACTTGCATAGATACCCTACTTATATCCTTGATCCCCCTTTTATGAACAACTCTTTCTTATAGCCTTTTCTCCACTTTTTGGAGTAACCAATTATATGTATGTTGGATTTAGGATGATATTCTCCATTTTTCCTATATTAGAGGATATCTACATTTTTTGTTATATTTCCCTACATACAAATATCACCAAATCCACATAAGGGAAAGAGATGAGTGGAAGACTACATTCAAAACACATGAAGGGTTATATAAATGTATATTCACTCCATTTGTATTGACTAATACATTGAGTACATTCATGAAACTTATTGGAAAAGTGTTGAAACCATTTTTTAGTAATTTTGTCATTATATACCTGGATAACACATTTATTTTTAGTAAGACAAGAGAACCCTTAGTGCATTTGAGACATGGGTTGCATCAGTTATGAGATGATAATTTGTTAATAAATTTGAATAAATGTATCTTCATGAATGAGTAATTAGCATACTTTTGTTTTGTGATTTACCCACAAGGTTCGAAGAGTGATCTAGAAAAATTTAAAGCTATCCTTGATGGCCATCACCTAGGATTGCATTTGAATCATGAATATTTCATGGCCTTGTGATTTTTTATAGGAATTTATTTCACATTTTTAATGGGACATGCATAATTATCACCAAGAAAATGTGAAAAAATTAAAAATATGTTGTATGGAGAAATGCACAAAGATAAAAAAGATTTTGTATGTAGCATAAAAATGTTACATAGCATCTGTCAATCAAAAAATAATATGAATAAGTAGCTAATGTTAGCATTCCTAGATTCAATAAAGTATTTTAGGTAGATTGTGATGTAAGTGGCATAAAAAATTGGAGTGGTGTAAAATGAATCAGGTACACTTATAATTTATATCAATGATAAACTAAAAGATGCAAGGAAGAAGTATTTAGTTATGATTAAGAGATTTATGTCGTAGTGAAAGCACTCAAAAAATTGATACATTATTTTTTTTCCAAAGGATTTTGTGTTGTACATGTTGGCACCAAATATCTCACCCTAAAGGAGGTTGTTCAAGTTTACTCAAATATTTGGGCAACTTTGGAATACCTCTAGGCCTGTGGGTTGCATATAGTAGAGGTAGACCTCTAGGTTTAAGGGCTAGCTCCCTGAATTGACCTTTACGTGCTTATCACCTATAGTAACTAATCACTTATGGGAAAAGGGGTAGAAATATACATGGAATTAAACTATTCTAAGGGGTGATACACCATGATTATTTTCACAAGATCATCATACTCTTACACTAAGAAACAAGACTTACAATACTAGCTTCAAAGTCCTAAGATGTTCTAACATTACTATTTTAATATAGAGGTGATATACATAAGGCTTCTCAAGGTAAGTGGACTATAGGTTAGATTGTAGACTCTAAAGACATGTGTACACTTGAAGGGATCCAAACACACTAGATACACTCTATATGACCTGTTATAATGAGAAATTCTTGCACTAAACATGAAAGGATAAAGAGAAGCAAGGATAAGAGCTTATAACTAGACCTCACCATACATCACTTAACACACTTAAACAAGATGTTTGTGAACTCAAAACTATATTTCAAGTATTATTCAAAGGAAAAGTACATCAAACTAGCAAGGCTTCACCATACCAGGTGTGGAATTAATTAAACAAGAGCCAAAATGGCTAGTACTTATAGAATGTGAGAAAGGAAATAGAGAATTGGAGCTAAAGGGTCACAATTCCACTTTCCAAGTCATGAAAATTAGTTGTGTTTTAGATGGGTAGAGTATGAAATATACCATGCAAGGTCTCTTTAGACAAGGATTGGATGTGTCCCTAATCACTAATCTTCTTCTTGACAAGTGTTATCACTGCCTATAGTCATTATCATCCTTCTTTCACTCATTTCTCACACTTGTCATTCAAGTGACCTTCATTTTTCCAATCCAATCCATATATGGGATGGTATGAAATTTATGAAGATTTTTCCTATCCCTAAATCCATAAGGTAAACCTTAAAAGGCCTCCCAATTAGAGTTATCACCTTCTCACTTGATGATAACATCTCATTCATTATTAGTTTGGACTGACTGAAGTGAAGGTGATTGCATAGATGTTTGATTTAATGAATAAATAAATGGATATGAGGAGTTAGGTTAGGTCCCACTGGTCTCCCAAAGTGATCCTCATCCTTCAACTATCTTTTGAAACTGAAAACACATAAATCTATCAAGAAAACCAATTTTGTGCCTTGTTCATATAAATAGGGTACAAGTAAATATGATGGGAAGGAGCCTATTGAATTCCTCTAAAAGTTCCAATCACTTTCCAAGTCATAACAACTCATTTGGATGCCTTTTCTTATTTGTCATTGTCATTGGGTCATTAACAAGGGTTTTAAGTGGTTTTGACCCTTAGCATTTTTTTTATAAAAGTATGATGTTAAATATATGAACAAATCTCACTAGAATCATGTTTAGGTCCCTCTTAAACATATACAAAATCCTAAAGTTCCCATGCTAAATGTACATATAGATGTGAGCTTCCAAATATGTCTTATTGAGTTCTTCCCTAAATTCTATGTAGGTTTGAGTTGTTCTTAAGCCAAGAAATGACCTCTCTATGACTGTATCTATAAACCAAAGGATATGAATCACCTAATAACTCAAAATTAAGGTATTTAAATTCCTTATAATGTGCACTTATCCTTAGAAGTGGTATCAAGACTCCATTAGGCATTAGGGCTAGTCTAGGCCTGATTGTGTTTTTACATGTCTAGGCCATCCTGTTTGGTCTCTCAATGTTGTGAGGCCCTAGTCATGTTTTTATATGTTAAAATAAACTCCCTACACCTTTACTCAATGATCCAACACTCTATGCATATTCCTCTCATCATTCTTATATCTTGCTTACAGACCTTACTGCCTCAAAGTGCCCTTTATCTAAGATAGAATAAAGGTTTCTTCCCATATTATCTCAGGTAAAAAATGATATGAGAGGATATTTAAAGTCATATGGATATTATGTACAAAAATTCAGAGTTAGATCACATTTTTAGTACCCTTGACACTCAAATTATTTAAGATAGACTTTAAGACATTGATTGTGCACCAAGTTTATGTATTGACTATAGGTTTTGGGTTGAAACCTTCCTTGCCCTATTTACATGTGATGAGAATCAAGTGATATGTTCATTAAAATTCATGAAGGTGTGATCAAAATATGTTCATCATCCCAACCTTTTCCATATTCTTTAATGTATACCTTTGACTTTGACATGCTTAGTTGGCAAGTTATGTGATTATGTTACTTACTTAGAAAATGTCATACCTATAGGTGTATACTGTAGTATTAGGCCTTGTGCATTTCCATAAGACCTTATTAAAGTCCTTTAGTATCATCTTATAGTTTAAATTTTCCACACCATGCCTTAATTTATACCATCACACAAACTATTGCATTTAATCTTTCATTGTCACCTTACACTCAACTTGTAGATGTCTATTATGAGAGAGAAAGAGGTCTTGTAGGTTGTGATATGAGTTGAGACCCCCTACTTCAACTCCTCTCAATGTTATTTGAACCATTATTTCCATTTCAATTCCAAATAAGTATTTGTATGTATAGTTATGCCTCCATTAGGTCCTATATCACCATAAAGCCATTTGAGACTCAAAATTCTATAGATAACACTGTCATCTACACTAAGAGAATGTTCAAGATGAAGGATTTATCTACACTACTTCTTAGGACCAAATCCTCAGTATCCTTGGTCAATACCTTACTCCTAGGTATTATATTCATGATGGAACACTTAAGATTGTGTAGACCTTGGTACACCTCAACATGAAAGGATCAAAAGCAAGACATGCTCCCTATTTTGGAGAGTTTAAGGTAACATGTTCCTTAAATGGATTTCTCAAACTATGGACATGATTCTCAAGTTTGCATAAAAATTTTGGACTTCATAATGGTTTTTATGATATTTTCCAACTTTTCAAACCTTTATGAAGGTCTCAAACATGTTTGATCACTAGCACTCCAACTAGTCAGTCCTTTATATACGCTTCGTATACATGCATATGCAAGACTCAGGGTAGTGAAGGTGTAATATGGACAATATGAATAGTGTATGGCCCTATAATCAATCCTAGTCCTCTTTAAAGTCTTTAAATTGATCCTTTCAACCTTGAAGGACCTCAAACAAGTATAAATTCCTTATTTCAATGTGATTGGTCTTTTGTTGGGCACCTATAGGGTACATCAACAGTATATGAGAATGTGAAAGATGATATAAGACCATGTGCATGATGAATTGGTTGTTTTAACCAATATAAAACTATTTTCATGATTTAAACTTGATTAACAATAGCTTAATGAACCTCTCACCACTTCACCATGATGCAAGGAGACTATTGATTGCTTGTAAGTGGATGTTGTAGGAAAGTTGACTATGTACCATACATGATATGTTCTTGCTCACTATATGACCTTGATACCATATCTTCACAATAGGTTATTATTAGTTATCCATATATCACTCAATAGAGTTTATATTTATTCAAGTCTGACCCATACCTAGACCAATATGGGAATTATCTAAGGTTATGGGATGCCTATATCTAGATCAGACCTATAAGGTTTTTAATGAGGCTAGTTCCTGAGATATGATACTTTGGACCTCTCTTTCTAAGACCAAAACAAGTTGGGGTGAAAAGAGTCAAGATATTTGAATAAAATGAAACCTATCCTAACATATGGTGATGCACTGAATGTTCAAATATCCACTCTTAAGATTAAAACTCCTTAACACACTAATGGGTTACAAATAAAACTAATACAATGTTTACTATGGTCTCTAAGAAATAGTAATTCACTTATAGGTCAATCTAACAGACTTAGACTAAAGGGAAATGAGGGTAAGGCCTGATTGAAAGCACTTATAGTCAATCATCCACTCTATACCTGAGATGTAAACATTAAGACATGTTAGATGACCTACAAGGAAAGTTCATCAACACTTAGGTTGAACTTGGACCTAAAAAAGGAAGATGAAAACCACTTTTTCATATCAAACAAATACAAAAACACTAAGCACAAATTAGTAAACAACATCAAAACGCTCTATTCATTACTCCAAGAGGTGTAGAATATAATTTTTGGTAGAGTCTAGTCGTACCAGCCTAAGGGATCTTTAATAATATCTCAAAGGCCATATTTATATAAGGAAAGGGAACCAAAGAGAGGGATTTTGGTGATGAAAAAGGAATCAAATGAGCATAACTCTATTTGAGCTATAGTTACAACTGCCTCTACATTTATGCTCATTCAATCTTCTTGGTTGATCTAGGTCACTTCAATCCATTACACAGTTAAATTATTCCTTCACTGATGCTTATTTATGGTTGCAATAACATGATCAATTTATTTCAATCTAAGTTTTAGCATAATATAGTTATATGAATCATATTAATCTATTAGGTTTTTGTCATGGTGAAAACTACTTTTTACTGGTTTGCCATGGCATGCAAAAATAGAGAGAAGGGTCACTTTCATGTAGCTAGCTCTGATGATGAAAATGTTGAAGTCTACGTGTTTACCTTGGTGGTGTCTTTTGAAACATTAGATCTGGTTCAAACTGGACCATGCTCAAACTTGGATCTATTCTTTTCATTTACCTTACCCCATTAAAAAATACTTTGTCAAACTCTATCTGAGTCACCTAGGCTTGCCTTTGTTTGATTGGTAATCAAAAACTAACTCGGATCATTGAAATTTTTAATCATCTCACTCTATTGATTTTCCTAGTATGAGTGAACCTGTGTCATTGGATCTACTTGGACCCATTGTTATGAGCTCACCCACACATTATTTGATCTATATGTTACTCCCAAGATCATGCCACTTACCACTCATGTATTCAATCTAGGGATCCTTTGCAATATTCAAACTCAAACAATCATTTATCATGGCTTAGACCTTGACATTTGTGTGAAATTTGATGACATCTATGTGCCTGTCACTGCATATTTTAATCTAAATGTTTACTTGGCATGGCCTAAATTTGACACTTGCATAGACATTTCCATCTTTTGAATTAGTTTTACTGAAACAATTTATCTAAAAGAATTCATCTACGAGTTTTTTTTATTGGATCCATTTGTATTAGGCATTTTATCTGTGGCTAAATACCTCAAGATTTTGTTTGGGGCACTTTCTAAAAGAATATGCATCTTCAGTTCTTTTTTATGGGATTTTTATTTCAGCCTTTTCCTTCAGATTATTTGCTTTGGATAATTTTTTTGATGGGTCCTTTTATTTGGTATTTTTTTCTTCAAACACTATGTATAAAAGAAATATGCCTTCACCTTTTTTTTTATTAGATGATTTGCCTAAAGAATTGGTCTTCAGGGAAATTATTGTGAAATAATTTCCCTGAGAGAAATACTTGTACCTCAGATAATTTTCCCAAAAAAATCATGCCTTTAAAACTTATGTTTGTGTAAACTTTGTCTCAGACAAAATGTTTGAAATAAATAGACTTACCCTTTGCCTCAGATAAAATGTTTGAAAGAATTTGGCTTGTCAAGGTTTATGTTGTGAACAAAATGTTTGAAAAATTTGCTTGAAAGATTTTAACAATTCCTATTTTGTTGCAGACAAAATGTCTGATGGAAATATCTCTTCAGAAAGATGGTCTCAGATATTATGTCCAAAATAAATACATTTTTAGGAAGAGTGTTTCAAACATTTTATCTAAAAGAATTTAGTCTGTAGGATCTTTGCCTTAGAAAATTTTCTTGAAATAATTCCAACATTTCACCAAGTAAACTTTGAAATATTTCCCAAGTGTAAACTAAGCTTTTGAGCGTATAGGCTCTTCTTATACTTATTATTGAAACTACTCAGACACCATGAAAACCTATTTTAACCCTTCATTTGCATTACTAGACCCAATTCTAAGCCATTTGATCTCTCTATAAGTACGGCCTTGTTCAAATTTTCATCTAGGCCTAGGCAAAGCTTGGGATGTAGGCCTAAATGGCTAACATTTTTGGTAACTCATAGGGAAGCATGCCTACTATTCTTGAGAACCTAGACTAGCTTGCCTTGTCTAATCCAATGGGCATGGAGTCTCCTCTCTAGTTCAATAATTTGATCTAAAGCTAAAACTGACTACCAACCTCTAGATAAATCCTCTTGAAGCAAAAAGGTGAATAAAATGAATAGTTCCCAAAGTACTTATTGAAGGGAAAATAACCTAGAACAAAATAGGGACAACAAATAAATGTGCTAGAAACTGCACTTGGAGGAAATTTAACAAAACTATCTTAATATGTATAGCTTAAAACTATATGTACCTTTCCTCAAGTTTGACAACCTTCCTACATTATGGGATGTGGAATTTATTGGGGCATGTAACTCTTTGACCCTTGGCCTTGATGCCTTCTTCTTCATTATATCTACTAACTTCATTAGCATGATGTTCAATGAGAACTAGGTAGCTATAAATAGGTTAGATATGTGCATCCAGACAGACTCAATTTTCTTATATGGCTCCTCAACTATTGCTTCCAATGGTGGCTCAAAAAGGCATACCTTTCTAATTTCCATAGTGTCTTTGATAAGATTGGGTCTTTCTTTAGCTACAAGTTATTCAAACTCATCAAGGAGCTCTGCATATTCCACCCAATCTTGGTCATTGTCCTCCATGGAAAACTCTTTGTCCACCTTCTCAAGTACTTGATACTAAACTTAACAAAGATCTTCAATCTCTTGAAAGAGCTTCATTTTCAAGTACCAATCATCTTGTTCCTTCTTGTCATCTAGAACCACTACTTCTATAGTATTCTCTTGATGTATGAGGTCATCAATCTAGTGTTCTTCATGCTTCAATGCATCTGGGGATGATTCAAAATTAGATAGAGTTATTGAGTTACCTCCAATAACTATGCCTTCTACCTTGGTTTCATGAGACTATTTTAGGATTGAAACTTCCTAAGGAGTGGCTTGACCTTCATCCTTGATACTATACTCCATTTCATATTTGAGATGGTCATCCATTATTTCATGATCACATATGGAGTCTTCCTCAAATACTTCTTTATTCAAGTTGTGATCAACAACCTTTTCATTATGTATTTGTTCTTGCACTTGTATCTTAGCTTTTTCCTCAGCTTTCCATTACAATTATTATAGTAACACATCTTCTTTGGCATTGTGAAAGTTTGAAACATGCTTGCTCTTCCCAAGTGGTGTTCTAATCATGATTTATTCTTCTTGGTCACTCAAGTTTCCTTCATTTTATATCTCTTTGGTTTTAATTTCTTCATTTACCTCACAAAGAAGATCTTCTTGCTCCAAAATTGGCATGGTGGATCCCTGAAAGTATTCAATAAGATGAGAAAGGTCCACAGTAGTAACCATAGATACCTTCTTTTGCTCATGAGGTTGCTCTTCTTGGATCACATTCACATCATCTCTCTATTATACTTTTTCTTGAATGGTTTTCCATGAAGGAAAGGACTTTGGCTTCTAAGGAGAAATGAGTGGAGGATTAATGATCTTTGGTCTACTCTTGAACTCAGCATCTCAAAGCATGCTTGAATGTTCTTCTTTCTCTTTGGATTATTGTATCTAATTCTAAGTCATGAACATGGGTTTAGTAACCTCTACCTCCATACTTTTTGCATTCATGGGTGTGAAAGAAGGAATTTGCTACTCTATTGCCTTTGCAACTGCCATTGAATCCTAGAGATGTTGATTTTCAAGCTTAATTTGCTTGGCTAAATTAGCCTAAAAATCATGGATTAGATCACTAAGGATTTCTTCCTGTAAACTTGAAGATGTAGGCTCCTGTATGATCTATGCAATATTAAAATTGGTTTCTTCAAAGCATACTTTTTCAACATTTGAAGATCTCTCTTGGATAGACTTCTAGGTAAGATTTCTAGGCAAGGCTTGGTTTGACTCATCATGGCTATGATAAACATTAGTTTTTTGATCATAAATGGAAAATGGGAGCTCTATGGGAATATACTATTGACTATGATGAGCCTGGGGTTTCTCATAAACCATCAACCTCTCTTCAATATTTACTATTAGACCTCTAATGTCTAGAATATTAGAACTAAACTTTGAGTGACCTTTCCTTATGAAAGTTGCACATACCTATTTATCCTGCTACAAATTTGCTCTCATGCTCTGAATTTCATACTTGGAAATCTCCTCTCTATGGATCTTCCTATTATATATACTTATCATCTCTTTATCATAACCAAACAAAATTTTCTTGAAGTTTGAGATTGACTGATTTGGGACTTCAATAGGCTAGTTAGGAAGAAAACAAGACTAATGAGGGTTGATATAAGACTAGTATGAGCTTTGACACTGTTGATAAAGCTCTGTATAATCATCATATGGTTGATATGGGTCATGAGGATCATATTAGAGATGGTGGTAAGGAGAACAATGAAAAAATTCTTTTCTATAGGATGCCATATCCTAGAAAACATGAAGATAATTGAAATCATGAACAATAATATTCCTCTTACCTTGAGATAAGGATCAAGGAATACTTGAAACTACTTCTAAAGATGAACATGCAATAGACTTACTTAAATAAGTCCCATTGGGCATGTCAGGTACTACTCACCATGAATTTAAATATCAAACCTTAACATGTCAACTTACATTTTTATTTATATGAAGTTCAAACTAAGATGCAAGCTCCTATAATTGATGAAACTGTCAATAGACTCCACAATGTATCTCAACTAGCAATTTGAGATATTTACGCTCTTATCTTTCATCCCACACATGAAAAATATGTCAATAATCATGTGAATAGTATGCTCATGCTCTTGAGGACCACTTATAGTACTTAGTGTGTATATATTAACTCAAACAAGGTTAAAACCTATAGGGTGTGAGGATATCAATGCAAAAAGATGTAGTCAACTTATAAACAATGGCTCATAAAGTATAACTAGTCAACACTTGAAATTATATCATGAAATGGAAGTGGACTAAGTTTATTAACATCCTTTAGAGGCATTTGACCCAATTCCTATCCTAATATCCATACCATGAAAAAACTTGTTGACCAACTTTGCATGCCAAGAAGAGAGATGAAGGAGAAGAACCATTTTGGGCCAATTTTTATAAAATGCATAATTTAACTAAAGTAAGGTGAAGATTCATTTCACAACCTTTCACACATGCCAAAACACTTGCATATGCTATATAATTGCCCAAAGTTTCCCCTTTTCAAATGTTTTCTTGAGATGAATTAGGAACCTATAGATTTTTAGTTAGATATTACCACATATAATAGGATTATAGCATATATGATGTTTAAAATCATCTTGATACACTTGTATACTTAGGAAAACCATAAAAACTTCATTAATGGCTCAAAAATGACTTTATATGACATGAAATGGTATAAGGACTAAAAGGTGACCATGACAAAGCTAGTGATGCACTAATGACATTGCTTAGGACCATGTCACACCATATAAGACCCTATAATACCCATATATCAAGTTTTTTATTATAGGGGGTTGACTTATTTTGACTTATGATCAAAATATTCAACATTCTTGGTGATTTCTTAAGGGTGGTATGTTTTTTATGCCAATGACCAGTAGTCTACTCCTATCCATTAGGATATCGAGTCACCTATGCAAAATTTTGACACTCAAATTCCTTTGAAACCACACCAAACAACAAGGAAAGACATAAAAACAAGACACAAAAAAGTAAATACACATGTGCTCTCAAGAACACTTATAGAACACACACACAACTAAAATAAATACACACCTATCCTAATATTTACAAGACCTAATTCATGAGGTGAATGACATATTCATTCTTAAACCATCAAATATGGTTCCTCTTACATCCTTGTTACTCCATGAAAGCAATCTATCATGTGAGGCATGTTCATCATCAAACACTTGATCATGTTGATGGTCAAAATTATTACCATCTTTGTGTCTTCTTATGCTTGAAAGTGGAATACTTTGATCTTTAATGAGTGCTCTCTCTTTCTCTCCAAGGGTCTTTATTGGTTTTATAACTAGCTTGATCTCTATCATATATGATATGTACTTCTCAAACTATAGATTATGAAGCATGATAGCTGCCTCAACTTTACCTTCCTCTTGGGCATGATGTACTTGATATATGGGATCATCAAGTTTGTTTTCACCATGTTCTAACACATTTTGATGTGATTCAACCTCAATTTGAACTCTTGAAGGTTCCTCAGACACAAACATGTTTACCTTAACTTCACTAGGCCCCTCTAGAGCTGCATGTTCTTTCACATCAGTAAGACATACACTCTCATGTTTAGTGAGATCTTCTATTTATTGATCAATATGACACTAAAAAATCTACCTCTTATGATCACTATCAAACATATCATCAAATTCACACTTATTTAAATGAAGAATAGTCTTACCTAGCTACTCAAACTCTTGACTTATGGCATTGAACTTTTGCCATAGGTCATCCTCTCCCTCATGAATTTCATCTTCAAGGGCTGCCTCATCAATTTTAGGTAGATGGACATTGTTATTCTCACCATAGTGGTATATTATTATCTTTAATTTATCATCACCATACATATGGATCAAGTAATTACCTTCAACAGCTTATGAGAAAGAATTCTCAATACTTACCTTAGATTACTTATATGCTTCCTCATGGATGATATAGGTGCCAAGGTCAGTTTGATAAAAATAGGTATATGGATCATGTTCATAATCATCTACACCATAATAATCTAGAAAAAAATTAGATATGCCTTCAATCTTGGAAGAAACACCATCATCTGCAATAGACTCTTCTTCCTCATTGATGACACAATTCAAATTGGAGCTTACTTCTACGTAGGGCTCAATGTGGAACCTTGCAAGTGGCTAAGTTATTATGGTCACCTTTGTTCCATATCTTGTCCTCAAGGATAATAAGGGCCAATCATCTAATAGGTAGCCTCCTATATTATCTATAAAATCTCTTGAAAGGTAAATTGCAAAGTGGGCAGGCAAGTCAATAACCACAATGTCTTGAAGGATGGGCAAACTTGGAAAATCATGCAAGAAAACCTTCAACCCATTGATAAAACCCACCAAATTTTTAGGTGTAACATATAAATGAATAATTACCTTAATTTTTGGTTCATAATTTATGCCCAATTTGTCAACAACAACCTTTGGCATCACTGATATGCTAGCTCCACTATCAACTATGTAGTTATGAACTAGTTTATCACCCACAATGAGAGTGAGGTAGAAAGGTGGAGGATTATAAAATTTAGTATATTATTACAAAATTTTATTAGGTTCATTATTAACATATACCTTACCATGACCATGGGTTGATTATGGAGGACTAACATGGATAGTAGACACCTATTTTTTCAAGAGCTCCTTTTGGCTAGGCATATGAAGGACATACCAAAGGGAAATGGATGCCTTAGCACTCTTCAATGAATATAAAATGATTAGAGTAATATTATTTAACTTTTATTATGTTCTTGGAGGCAAGGAAGTGTTTTTATCTTGATTAATTAAATAAATTTGAGTAGACCTTCCCACATTTTGATTTGAAGAAGGTGTAGGAGAGTTAAGGACTGCCATGCTTGCAGTCAGCTTTGTTACGTTGTAAGAGAATTTAAATGAACTTGTAGGAATACCATTAGCATATATTATATCCTTAATTTTATCTCTAGTGTTTTTTTATATATAATTATATTGATTTAGTACATAGGTGTCTTCAATTAGGAAGTTGGTGAAACTCACTCCTTGAGGCTATCAACCTTCACTTGTTTACATTAAGACTTCATCTTCTGTTGATAGTATAGGAGTGACTCATCCTTGAGAAAATAAATCTTTCTCTCCACCTTCATTGAAATATATTCATTATCTTTGTTTCCATTCTTTACCTTGTATTATATTACTATGCATTGGTACCACTGCTCTTGTGTTGGAGGTTGAAGTAGGATTGTATGCATTGGCAGGTATGTTGAAATTAGGCTGAACTTGATCTCTCCCTTCCCAATATTTTTGATCATATTTATGATGATATGGGTAATATTTTTGATGAGAACATTGATGAAGATTATATTTCCTATTTTTATCCTCTAAGGATTAATATTTTGCCTTCTAATCAATTGTCTCTTCTACCTTTTTAAGAGCAGTCATTGGCTTGGTGTTGGTATTAGAACTTGGGTACCATTTGGGGTATCAAAAAAAATATTTTGTATTAGAGGCATACATAATTTTAGGGGAAACTTTCCTAATTGAATGGGACCATTCTTATCTCTAATGGCAAGATCATATGCTTTAGGTAGAGTAAACCCACACATGGCTATATCAATGTCAATATCCCTCAAGTATGTAGGAAACACAAAGCTAGTAGGTGGTCTCATGGGAAGAGGCAACATATACCAAGTATTTTGAAACATCTCATTAAAATCATGCATTGTCTCCTTGGGGAATCTTTGGATCACATTGAGTTGGTGGATGAGTGAAGTGTGGTCACTCTTGTCCTAAAATATTGATGTTAGCAACACTCCAAAGTCATCCTATGTTGTGATACAACCACCAAGCAAATTCCTATACCAATCATGTGATTTCCCTCTAAGGGAAATAGAAAGGAGTCTAATATTAATTTTGACCTCAATGACATTGTGAAAACTAAAGAAGTTTGATATACCCCTAATGTACTCACTAAGAGTGGAATGGCCTTCACCATTGAATGTAGGAACACTCTTTGTATCATTAGGGGGAATGTCATCATATGCATCAATATGTATTGTATTTTTAGTGTTAAAATATAGGAAGTCATGTTACCTATCCATGTTTTCTTAAAATTATTCTTCACTCTCTTGGTCTTCTTGATTAACAAAATCCTCTTTCTCTTTAAAGGGTAGAATAAGCTAAGGGTGTTGAAATTTAAGGGGAAGTTCAAGTTGAAGAGGTGGATTTATGGTATTGAAAACTCTACTAGAAGAGGACCTAGTAAGAACCATGAAGTTTGAACATAAATATATGATAAAATAATGGTCTACAATAATATTTTACTTTGAAAGGAGTCACCAAATGCTAAGTAGCATGGCATATGCAATTGATGTTGTCAAGACCAACATTCACCTTGATAAGTTATATTTAGAACAATGGTCCCACCAGGCATGCCAAAACCATTAACACCAAATATTTCACCTTATACGAGGTTATTCAAGCCTACACTAATATTTTGGAAACATTGGAATACCTTTAAGCCTGTGGGTTGCCTATAATAGAGGCAAACTTCTAGGTTTAAGGGTTATCTCCCTAAATTGACCTTTAAGTGCTTATCACCTATACTAAATGATTTATTGTTGGAAAATGGGAAAAAAATATGCATAAAATTAAACTATTATAATGGGGTTATACACCATGAATATTTACACAAGATCATCATACTCTTACACTAAGAAACAAGACTTACAACACTAGCTTCAACTTCCTAAGGTGTTCTAACATTAGTATTTCAATATAGAGGTGATATGCATAATTATTCTCAAGGTAAGTGGACCAAATTTTATATTTTAGACTCTAAAGACATTTTCACACTTGAAGGGATCAAAACACACTAGCTACATGCCATGTAACATGTTATAATGATAACTTCTTGCACTAAACATGAAAAGATAAAGAGAAGCAAGGATAGAAGATTATCACTAAAACTCACCATAAATCACTTAACACAATTAGAAAATATGTTTTTTAAATAAAAAATAGATTAAATGTATTATTAAAATTAAAATTACAACATCAAACCACTAGGGATTCACCATAATAGGTGTGGAATTAATTAAATCAGAGCCAAAATGGCTAGTACTTATAGAATGTGAGAAAGGAGAAAGAGAATTGGATCTTAAGAGTCATAATTCCACTTGTCAAGACATGATAATCAGTTATTTTTCAAATGGTTAGAGTATGAAATATACTTGGAAGGTCAATTTGGAAAAATTTCTCTCCAAGCATGAAAAATCCTCAAATCTAGCATGGGAATCTTTAACTGCCTATTTAGAAACTGCCTTCGTCATTGGTTCCTCTTGAGTGATCTAAAGTAAACTAGGAACAATTTACAATTTTTTACTATGATGTGGGTGTTAATAAAAATATCTAACATGTATTAGATGTATCCCTGATCATTTATCTTCTTCTAGACAAGTGTTCTCACTACCTATAGTTACTACCATCCTTCATTCATTCCTCACACTTGTCATTCAAGTGACCTTCAATTTTAAAATAAAATCCATAAAAGGTATGGTATGACATATATTAAGAGTCCTCATTTCCATAAATCAATTATTAAGAACTTAAAATGCATCCCAATTGGAGTTGTCACCTTCTCACTTGATGATCACCTCCCACTCACTATGCTAGTTTGGACTGCCTGAAGTGAAGGTGCTTATAGAAGTATATGTGTGATTAACTAAATAAATAAATGGATATAAGGAGTTATATTAGGTCCTAATTGGTCTCCCAAAGTTATCCTCATCCTTTAAATCTCTTTTTAACCTAAAAAAACACATAAATATATCAAGAAAACCAGTTTTGTACCCTATCCATACAAATAAGGTCTAAGTCAATCTGATGGAAAGGAGCCTGGGGAAGTACTCTAAAAGTTCCAATCACTTTATAATTCATACCAACTCATTTGGATCTCAAATTTTATTTATTTTTCTCATTAGGTCATTAGCAAGGGTTTTGGAGGGTTTTAAGTGGTTTTGACGCTTAGCATTTTTTCATAAAAGTCTAACACTAAAAGCATGTTCAGGATCCTATTCAGCATATCCCAACTCCTTAGGTTCCCATGTTAAATTTTCATACAAATATTAGCTTCCAAAGATGCCTTCTCAAGCTCTTTCCTACATTCTATGTAGGCCTAATTTGGTCTTAAGCCAAGCAATGACCTATATATGAATTTATATACAAACCAAAGGTTGTGAATCACCTTATAACTCCCCATGAAGGTCCTCCAATGACTTAGAATGTTAATTTATACCTAGAAGTGGTATCAAGACTCCATTAGGCATTAGGCCTAGTCTAGACCTGACTATGTTTTTGTATGTCTAGGCCATCCTATTGGTCTCTCAGTGTTGTGAGGCCCTAACCATGTTTGTATATGTTTAACTCAAATCCTTACACATTTCCTTAATGAACCAACACTCTATTCATCTTCATCTCATCATTATTATATCTTACTTGTAGACCTTACTACCTAAGAGTGCCCTTTGTCTGAGATAAAACAAAGGGCACTTCCCCTATTATCTCAAGAAAATCAAGGATATGAGAGGCTCTTTCAAGTCCTAGGTATCTCTTGTACAAAATTTCAAATTTAGATCACATTTTTAGTACCCTCAACACTAAAATTATTTAAGATAGACTTTTAGACATTGATTTTGTACCAAATTTATGTATTGATTGTAGTTTTGGGTTAAAGCCTTCCTTTCCCTATTTTCATGTGATGAGCATTAAGTGATATGTTCATCATCCCAACCTTTGCCAAATTCTTCAATGTATACCTTCCACTTTGACATGCCTAATTGACAAGTTATGTGACTATGTTACTTGCTTAGAAAATGGAATACCTATAGGTGTATACTATAGTATTAGGCCTTGTTTATTTCCTTAAAACCTTATTAAAGTTATAGACACTATAAAATACACACGTGGTTCTATTCGTAAAAGTGCCTTAATCATCCCTTTTACACTTAAAGTGTCAAAATGACCTATTTTTATCTAACCCAATCATCTAACTTATCCCAACCCACCTTGAGTCCTAGTTAGCTAAGCTTGGCAAACTAAACTCACATTTTCTAGCTAACACCCTTTTCCACCCTTTGACCCTCTTCAAACCTACTTTTGCTTGATACCTTGATCATTGATGGTTAGGTCCCTGAGCTAGTAACACATCATCAACTACTCCTAAGGCAATCAAGAACAAAATTTAATAATTTCCTCTGCCTCATCCTCTAACATATCATAATGCCTCATCCTTATCCTTCTTACTCCATCACCTTTTGCTTATAAAAGGAAGTGAGCAAGAGGAGAAATGGATCCATAAATACGTATCCAAATTCTACATTCAAGATATCTTCATATAAGCACTCAAGTCTTCCAGACATTTGAAGATTCTTCATGTATGTTTCTCTAGCAGCCATCAACCTAAACCTCTAATGAATTTCTTCTAGCTTTCTTTCAATCATTGTTATGCTACCAAAATCATTTTAGATCAAGTAAGCATTATATTGCTTTCATTTGTCTTTCTTCATTCTACTTGGATATTCCTATTAGGATCTTACCTCTTTAAATCATTCCTATCAAACCTCTGATCTCACTTAAGATCACTTATATCTCTACCTTATCATTCGCAAGCCTTGAATAGACCTGTACCCTCATCCATACTAGATCTACAAACCTCTTCTCATGTACCTTTTTGACTTTCCTAGTCTTATCAGGTAACCATCGACAGTTACCTTGAATCATCGATAGTTTACTTAACCACCAATAGTTACCTACAACCACTGATGGTTATCCCTCTAACCCAAGACCCTCATCTTTCTACCATTTAACCTAACCTTTGACCAGACCTTGCTTTCCCTTTTTTCATACCAGACCAGAATAGAACAAAACATTCATTTAGTAAATTAACATCTCTTTTGTTATTTCATTAGATCTTTATCTTACATTAACAAAGTATTCATATTGTTTACTTTTGTCTATGCTTGCTTTATTTCATCTACTTTTAGTGTTAACTTATTTTATAGGTGTGGATTGGTAGCCTCCATAAATAGTGCATGCCTTCTTGGATCTAGCACTAGCTGGCAATCCACCCTTCCTCCTTGTCTAACAAACAAGCTTATTTTGAGCACTTTATTATGTAGGTCATCTTCCCCTATCCATAGAAGAGTTATCCACTTCATCTAGTTCATTCATGCATTTCTTATAGGTTTTTCTACCATATACATTTTACCCTTTTTTGTAGCTTTTATCTCTTTATTTCTTCTTAGTCATAAAAAGTGAAAATTTTAGCTTAAACATTTTGGCACAATCGGTGGGACCTCTTAGTTCCCTTTCTTCTTGTTATGGGGACTAGTTCACTTTCTTCTATATTGTATGCTCATCAAATGAAATCTGAATATTTCCTTTTGGGTATAAAAAACAAATTTATGCATTCATGGTTTGCTTGCTTGATTTAACTCACCTAGTTAATTAAAGCATCATAAATTAATCATAGCACACTTATGTTACATAACCAAACCACTCAAACAAAAACAAACATCATAACATAATTGAGACAAGGCCCATTGGGATTTAATCACCCATTGGATCACCTTACCCTTTTCAAGGATCCTACTTAGATTTCATCACCAAAAGGAGGACCCACTCCATTCTCTAGCAAAGTATAAACTCTAGACAAATGGTATCTATTGGCTAAGTGGTTAGCTCGACTTTAGGTTCATGAATTATGAAGATAAATCCCCCAGTACCAAGGCACACACTTAGTCCAGTATAGATTTTTTTTTAGCACTATAAAAAACCTAAAACCATCCTTATCTTTCTCTTTTAGTACCTGGTTCACAATCCAAACTTATTTCACACTTTCTATGGCATAATCTAGAATCAATTTAAAACGAATCCTAGGATTAATTGTGTTTTTATTTTGTGTTTTTGTTTTCCTTGAACTTTTATTTTCTCACTCATTATTTGAGGTGAGAGGTTTGTTAATATTTTCATATTCCTCCCATGGTTTTTACCAGGAAACAACTAAGGAATCAAACCCATCAAACATCCCCTACCTCTTCTTCTTTATCATCCATGGGGTATAATTTAGAGGTTGAGGGTTCTCCTCATCATTATCCCCCACCTACCATGCCTCAGATTGTTGTTGAGGGTGATGCTGATTTCACCACTTTCCTTGACAATAACCCCATTGCCCTTAAACACTATCTTAACAATTTAGCTCATCGTACCCCAATTACTTCGGTTCCTCCCATGGATCCTCCTTTAGGCATTCCTCATGAGTTTATGGTGGGTGTTACTTCTACCCAACCCTTGGTTACACAAGCTTCTTCTTCTACCCATAACCCATTTTCTACCACCACCCAAATCCAATCCAATATTCTAACCCATAATCAAACACCCCCTACACCAACCCACACATCTAATGTATAGGTAACCTAACCTCTTATTACTTATCCCACACCCACCTTATGGGTCACTTCTACCCCTCTTTCCATCATTCCTTCCACCATCACCATCCAACCAACTTATACCCATCTCCAAAACTTGGTACTTTCTATACCTCAAACTCTTCCACCCATCAACACATGAGTTACTACTCAAACTCAACCCCAACCCACTCATACATCTATAACTCCAACTACAATAACCTCTCAATAAATTCCCATAACCTCTTATCAATTTGTGCCTAATCCATGAGGTCATGTAGCCCCTTCAAGTCAATCTTATGTACCCATGAATCTTTATGGGGCACAATCTCAACCTCTTATGACCACGTACCCATATACAACATCTTCACAACTTATTTATCAATATGTTGCATCTACCATACCTCAACCCAACCTATCCTACAATATTCAATCTACCCAACCTCAAACCAACTTGGTGAAGATGTTAATTGACAAAATGACCAATCTTGAATCATCTATGTCAGGAACCCATAACCCTATCTCTTATGACCAAATATGCAATGAACCTATCCACCCATATATCCCAATTCAATCTTATCCTCATCAATGGGAATTACCTAAATTTTCTAAATTTAAATGCAAAGAGGACCCACAACAACATTTGAAAACATTTTGCCATTCATGCTATTTAATTGCACATAATGATGCCCTCCTCCTTCAAACATTCCCCATGTATTTGGCAGGACCTACTCTTGATCGGTATAGTGCTCTCACCAAACACTCCATATTTGCTTTTTCCCAACTCACTCAAGTCTTTTTAGATCACTTTTCGATGAACATATCTAAAAAGGTTTCCATAATTGACCTTTATTCCATTAAGCAGTTCAATGATGAATCAGTTTCTAATTTTATTACTAGATGGAGAGGTCTTATCAACCAAATTTCTTTATCATTACTACAATTTGAATAGATTGAGATCTTTTCATGAGTTTATGCCAAACACATTTCACCCACTCTCAAATTTCAAACTTTTTGATCTTTTGATGAGGCCTTTACGATGGCACGAAAACTAGAAATGCAATTTATCTAGGAAGGGAAATTAAAACTTTGGAACAAAAATTCCACATTTAAATCTAATGATCCTTCCTCGTCATCAAAACCCACAAATCAATCCAACCCTTCTAAATCTAAGGTATCTACTAACTCAGTTTTTCTCAAAACCACTCCACCTCTAACCATCAACCAATCTAACCCCTCAACCAATTCCACTTACTATTTCAAATAACCCACCCAAATCAAACCCATTAACCTCCAAAATAGTAAACTCCTATTGGAGAATATTACGCTTCATTTTTTGAGAAACTCCTCAAAGAAAACATCATACAACTCCCACCCATAAAACCTCCTCAACAATTTGATACTACTCACACCACACCTAGTTGGTACAATGAAAAGGATTCATGTACATACCATCACATTATTGGACATGATGTTAGTAGGTGTAATACCTTCAAAATGATTTTCCAAATCATGATTGATAAGGGGGAACTTGTATTTGAAAATTCCAATGCACCCCCTAACCAATCCCTTGATATTTTCCATAAACCATTTCCCAACCATAGACCCTCTACCAACTATAATGAAAAATAACCTAAATCATCTCACACACATGAGGTTAATATGGTCATTAAAATCATTGATGAACCCTTTATTGAGGAAACCATTACCTAAAACTCCATTTCATCTATCCCACTCATTAAAGTGGCCAACTCACCAACCCTTCCTTTGGACATCCAAACTAAGGAAGCCAACTCACCCTCCTTCTCATTCAAAAAAATTGTCAACTTACCCATACCTTATTTATAAAAACCAAAGGAGACAAACATTGCTTCAGCTATTTCTCCACCCATTTATTCACCCATGAAAGAAGAATCCCTATGTATCCCCTCACTTAAACCTATCACATCTATCATTCAGCAACCCAACCTCTCTTTTAAAACCACTCCGAAAGAGGAAACCTCTTCACCTACACCTTCCATGGTGGAATCACCCTACTAAACTTTATAACCCTCTCCCAAGTAGAATCCCTCACCTCCACTTAAGGGCTTAATCTTTTAAACTAAGGATCAAGAAACTAAGCCCCTATACAAACCCTTTTCTAGATTGGTTCAAACTCTAGCATTCACCTCTCAACCCAACCTAGATAGAGCCATTTTTTGGCATTGTTTGAGTCTACCTTATCAAAACAAAATGAAACCTTTAACCACACTTCCTTCAACCTATGAACCCATCATACCTCCAACCAAACCTTCTCCTTCCATAACTCTAGGAGAACCTTCTCACCTTCCTCCACTCAAAATTCCCAAATCATCATCCACCTCTCAAACTAAACCCATCATATCCCAAACCAAACCCATCAAAAACTTGGGGATACTTCTTACCCCCAATATTATTCATCTACCTTTAAATTTGGACTTGAACCCTCCTAAACTGCCAAAATAAACACCCACTAAACCCATCAAAAGGATCAAACTAATCAAGTCTCCACCTTGGGCGAGACTCATACCACCTCCTTCCACATTACCTTCTATTTTGGGACCTCATCCCTCAACTCTCCCTATTCCATATTCCTTATCTTTTTAGCCTTCACCCTTTTCCTCACCTACATCTTCTATCAAATCATCAACCTCATCATCCTCATCTTTTGATAAACTTTCCCTCGCTAATCTCCCACCTATAACCAAGTAAGCACCCTCAAATTCTAAATCCCCCACAAAGCTAACCCCAAATACACATCCCCAACCTAAACCATTCACCAAAACTATTCAATCATCTTCCAAATCCATGGTGAGACATCCTCCAAAAGGGACTCCCACTCTGCTTTCTAAAACTGAAACCTTGACACCCTCAACACCTTTGACTAAATCCTATTTAGCCATCTTATAAAGGTTGTTGCAAACTTCCTCTATCTACTTACCACCCATCAAACCATTTGACCCTTCTAATAAATTTGACCGCTCATGTCTAACACCATCTTGGTTTAATGACCAATTAATTTGTGCCTATCATAGAATACCTGGACATGATACAAAAATTTGTAAATCTCTTCAAAACCTTAACCATAACTTGATGGATAAGGATGATTTGTTGTTAGATGAACCACCTCTTGTCCCATTACTAACTCAACCATCAATTCCACCCTTCCAAACCATACCCTCTCCCACAATCTCATTTTAAAGTGAGGAGGAACTAGAGTAAACATCTATTTTAACACCTTCTCTTACCCATACTATCCACATGGTTACTCGATCTAGGGCCCAACAAAAGGGTAAGGAGAAAGATAAATCATCCTTTAGATGTACCCTTCCAATTCTCAACATACCAACCAACCTAACATACCCTCACCATTACCAACACCATCACCAAAACCCAAGATATCCATTTTGGGTGTCCCTTCCTCCAACCCAACTGAATCCTGGCAATGTGTAGTGCTTAAGCAAATTCACCAAAATCTAGTAAAGATGAGTCTTTATAAACTCATTAACACCTCACCCCATCATCACCAAGCACTCATTGAGACCCTCTAATCCATTGAGGTTCAAACAAATGATCCTCAACCTATAACTACCTTTGTTGGAGCTCTTCACCATTCCAACCTCACCACATTTTAGGATTCTAAAATCCCATCTGCTCATCCTAAGGATCCTGATCCTCCCTTTTTTAATCACTGCATATAGCAACCAAACCCACATCAAAAGGGTGATGGTTGATGGAGGATCTAGTATCAATATTATCTCCTCACATGCTTATGACCAATTGCAACTACCCAAGAACATCATGTCTGAAACTACACCAGTCCTTCACTCTTTCAATGACACCATGGCCACTACTTTAGGCATGGTTATCCTTCACATTTATTTAAGACCTTGTAATATTCCTAGACTCTTATATGTTGTAGAGGGAAAGTTATAATACAACATTTTACTTGAATGCATTTGTATTCATGCCATGAGTTATGTCCCTTCCACCTTATATCGATGTGTCAAATTTGAGAACATGGGTTAAATCATTACCATTAATGCTGACCCAAGTCCCTTCACTTGATGAAATATGACCTATCATCCATAAGATGGCCTTATTCCTACCTTATCCACTTCACCATCTACTAACAACACTTTCACCACTACCCATGATAAAGATTCAACAAGCTCATTCATCCCTTCATCTCAAGTTTGCATAGAGGACCCCTTAGAACCCACCTTCCAACATCTCTCTCTGGGAGAATACCATCTTTTAACTTTGGATGCTTTCCCTACTCCTCAAGAGTATGGGAGCCTCATTTATGATTCTAGCTATGACCCTAACATTGGTGTCATCATTCCTTTCAGGGTCCCCAACCATCAAACCAATTTCATCTATGGGGTACTTGATCATCCACTTGTTGCTCCCACCATTACCTCTTCCACCAAACCATTTACCACAAACTTATTGTACCTTGACAAATCAAAATTTTCCAAACTAGATCTTTATAGGTGTGCCTAGAAAGGATTTGGTCTTGGGATTTTTTGAACAGGGACCCCATGAACTACCCATGATCAAAACATAAAAGCCTTAAGAATTATTCATCCTTGGGTTTGAACCACCTAAATAACCTATCGATTCACTAAAACCTATCACCAACATTGAGGATTAAACCCATTCCTCACCAACCCATTCCCCTCCCAAGTCTAAGGACTTTGAGGTCATTCTTCCTAAAAAAATTTATCAACACTATTAATTTTGGCCCCTTGATCTATCAAAAGGATGGACAAACTATAACCCTTCCTCTCATCCATTTTGATATGATCAAACATGATTCTCCTACCATACATACCATTTGACAAAAAGATGATGATTCCATTCTCACTTACCTTGGTGTGAAAAATTCTTATATCCACAAATCTCTTCCTCCTGAGAATTAGACCATGTTGAATAAATCTACCATTGACATCAACTTGGGTACTAAGGATAAGCCCTGCACTATCAAAATTAGTCAATCCTTAGATTCTTAGGAGCAATAAAATTCTCCTTCCTTCACAAACGTAGCATTGCATTTGCTTGGTCTTATAAGGACATGCCAAGAATTGACCCCTCTATTTCCCTCCATAACATTGTCACCTATCCTAATGTCAAACTTGTGCACCAAAAGCTTCACAGGATGCATCCTCACATCACACTTCTTGTAAAAGAGGAGCTTCAATGTCTCTTATCCATAGACTTCATCCAACCCATAAACTATCCTTAGTGGGTTTCTAACATTGTCCCTATCACCAAACCCATAGGGAGACTTCAACTCTGCCTTGAATTTCATGACCTTAACCTTGCATATCCAAAGGATGACTTTCCTTTGCCTACCATTGACCAACTTATTGACCTTAATGATGGCCATGAAATACTATTTATTATGGATGGTTTCTTAGGATATAATAAAATATTTATTACCCCCAAAGATCAAAATAAAACCTCTTTCATCACCCCATGGGGAACCTTTTTCTATAGGGTCATGCCCTTTGGTTTAAAGAATGCAGGAGCCACTTACTAGTGTGTCATGACCTACATCTTCCATGACCTCCTTCATAAAATTGTTGAGGACTATGTGGATGATCTGCTTGGTAAATATAAGCATCACAATGACCACCTAGTTGTTCTCACCATCATCTTCAAATGCCTTATCCATTTTCATGTCAGACTAAATCCCATGAAATGTGTTTTTTGGGTCCTATCTGGGAAATTCCTTGGCTTCATTGTCTCTCTTTGAGGAATAAAAGTAGAACCTAATAAATTCCATGCCATCCTTAAGATGCCACCTCCAACCCACCTTAAAAAACTATGTAGGCTACAAGGAAAACTCCAATCCATCCACCATCTCATCTCTCAATTAGCTGATATATGTCAACCTTTCCACCATCTACTCAAGAGAGACACTTCTTTTAAGTGGACTAAAGAATATCAACAAGGCTTTGACCACCAGCTCTCACCCCTCCTAAGGAGGTTCAACCCTTCTCTCTCTCTCTCTCTCTATATATATATATATATATATATATATATATATATATATATATATATATACATACATACATATACCACTAACCATTCCCTAGGGGTAATGCTTTCACATCAAGATGAAAAAAACAAGGAACAAGTTGTCTACTATATTAGTCAAACACTTATAGAGTATGAGACTCAGTACACCTATACCAAGAAGCTTTGCCTTGACCTCATTTTTGTAGCTACCAAACTTCGTCATTACCTCCTCAATCATAAAACCTTCATCATCACTAACACTAACCCCCTTAAGTATATGCACTCTAAACCATACCAAAACTAGTGTATGGATAAGTGGTTCATGCTCCTCGCTAAGTTTGATCTTGAATTTCTCTAGTAAAAGTCAATCAAACAACAAGTCATTATTGACCAATTGGCTAAAGCTCCTTTACTAGACCATCACCACCTTCCTCTTATGTTTCTAGATGAGTATGTTGTGACTCTATCTCAGGAAGACATCACCTATCAAATGACCTTATTCTTAGATGGATCCAAATGCCAACATGGTGGGGGTACAATAGTTCTTCTCATTCCCCTTGATGGAGAACCCATTCCTCTTTCTTTCAAACTCGACTATGAGTGTACCAATAACATGGTTGAGTATGAATCCCTAGTGATAGGTATCCAATCTGCCTTAGACTTTGGAGTCAAGACCATTAATGTCTTCAGTGATTCCCAACTTATCATCAACCAAGTTAATGGTTCCTACTAATTCAAAAATAACATCCTACAAAAGTATAACTAATTAGTTGAATTACTCTTGGTGTCATTTGACTATTATTCTATCCAATTTGTTCCATGGTCCACTAACAAGTTTGAAGATACAATGGATTCCCTTGCTTCCCAAATCCTAACTCAACCTACCACTTCTAAATTCTTTATCACCATTCACCATTTCATCACACCCTCATATATCCAATCTGACCTTCCCACCATTTTCAATGTAGGAGAGTCTACCTTAGACACTTGGTATGAACAAACCTTCAAATACCTCAATCTTGGTATAGTTCCTCCTAACCTCTCCAGGAATGCTCGATGAGCCTTCATCCAAACCACTTCTCATTATACCATATTAGGAGGAATAATCTACAAACATGGTTTTTATAGCCTTCTTCTCCATTGTCTTTATGGTAATGATGCCTCTCATGCTATCAAAGAAACCCATGATGGAATCTATTGTGGACACTTTAGTGGCCTAGCTATTGCTAAACATATCTTTTTCCTTGGATACTATTGGCTCAACCTTAATCAATACTATTTTGGCTATGTAAAAAAGTGTGTTAAATGTCAACAACATGCTAATTTGCATCACACACCCACACATGGCCTTCAAACATCCAAAGACCTTTAACCTTTCTTATAATGGGGATTGGACCTCATTAGAGAAATCAACCCTTATTCTTCATAATGTCACCACTCTATCATCACCACTATCAAATACTTCATTAAGTGGTTAGAGCTTATTCCTCTCATTTCTACCAAAGCTGAAAAGATTATTGACTTCATCAAGCACCATATCATCTGTCATTTTAGTGTTCCCCATAATATCATCACTGACAATGGAAAATATTTCAAGAACAAGCAAGTTCAAGGTATTTACGATGATTTTGACATCAAACTTAGATTTTTCTCACCTTACCATCCTCAAGCTAAGGCTTCAAACAAAATTCTAAAAAAATGCTAACCAATGTCATCAACGCTTTAGGCCAAGATTGGCACTTGCATATCCCCTTTGCTTTATGGGTCTATTGCACTAGCATTCAAACCTCTACAGGTGCTACCCCTTTCTCCCTTGTCTTAAGGGTAGAGGTAGTCTTGCTTCTCAAGGTAAAAATTCCCTCTCTTTGCATATCATTATAAGACATTATTTTTTAAGGTGACTATCATCAAGAATGTTTATCCCAACTGGAGCTACTTGATGAGCATCACCTCGTAGCCCTTTACCATTTTCATGTCTACCAAGAGTGCATTATGCATGCCTATGAAAAAAATATGAGAGAACAAGAATTTAAAATTGGAGATCTCATCCTCAAAGAAAACCAACATGTCACTAACATGGAAAAAGTAAAAAAGGCAAGTTTGCATTTAATTGGCTTGGACCCTATATCATTACCCATAAGTATGGATAAAAAATTTATCATTTATCTTCCATCGAAGGCAAACCAAAACTTAAGCCTCTTAATGCTTCTCATCTACATCCTTTTTACTATTAAAATAATGATTGAACTCACCTTTTTATCTAACTTAAGCTCATCCCTTGATTCATGAGATTTTTATACCCTCACACTCCTTTTTTTTCTACTCGTGAGGACAACTTGATTAAAACATAACCATGTGATTATTTGTCACAGCTATTTCCTAATTCTGAATATGGGTACCTTGGCTCTACCCATAACATGGTTTTCATTGATAATTTTTGTCTTTTACAAGATGACATCCCATGGTCTTTTATCTCTCAAAACCCATTCTTTTCCACCCTCCACTACCTTCTTGTGATCAAAGTTTTCTCTCATAAAGGTACACCTTTAAGCCTTATTTGACTTGTCCATGTTTAAAAATAGCATTCAAACCATTTGGGATACCAAAATATATCATTTGGGTCCAAAATTTTCTAGTATTTTGTAAACTACTCCCTTGAAGGATAGCTGCCCCATTTCTTGAACATTGTTTAAAAGATATATTGTTCCCTTGAAGGATGGCTACTAAAAATCAAAAACTTAGAACACTCCATCAAAGGATGGCTAAGTCAAATATATGTTAAAATAAATTATTTGAAGCTTCCCACATCGATAAACTTCACAAACTTCTCAAAAAAAAATAAATTAAAAAGCAAAATCATAAACACACCCTTTCTCAAAAAACAAAATGAGTATCCCAAGAAAGCTACAATCAGCTTTTCCTTCAATAGACTTCTCGCATTGATCAGTCTACACCTTGCATAAGACATGGAATTGTCTAAATTTGGTTCTTAGGTCACCTATAGAAGGGGAAAGATTTCCCACATAAGGTTATCTTCCCTATTCACCCATTTACCATTCACTTACCACTTATTCTCTTTTTTCCATTCTCTATGAATCAAGGGATTTTGAGCTTACTAGACACAATGTGATCAAGATGCAATTTTATCAACCAAAGTATGCTTATGTGAAGCCTTCAAAAGGCTAAGGTTCAATAAGCCCCAAATAATTTCGGTGACGTTTTTGGTCTTTACCAATGAAAAGGCATCATGCTTCTTTTCTTTCCCTTCTATTGTTGACTATTGGAAACATGTCTCTCCTAATTGTCCCACATTTCACCTTTTCATAACCTCACCCCGAAACCAAACAAGACCTTTATCTTGAATATCCCTTATCCATCACTTAGTTCTTCAAGAGTATTACTCTCCACCCTCTATCAACCCACTTTCTTCGATCAAAACTAACACTACATTCAACAAAATGAAGACCATGTGGTAGGTCAAATTGGGGAAACTCATTTGAAAACCACCTCAACCTATTTGGGGAATTTCCTTCCCTAGTATTTTTTGAGATTACTCTTCTCCTCATTCCTTCCTCTTTTAATGATCATCCAATCAAAACTAGAACTACATATGGCCTAAAGTTTTGTTGGACACTATGTCCACAGAGCTATGTAGGCAGCGTTCATTTGCCTAGTCTATATAGAGTCAGCTCAGCCATCCATTTATTTTTTACCATCAAACCATTAGACATTATTATTAAACCATTACACCACATCTATCTCAACATTGACAATTTTTACCCAAATCATTTGCATCTTTTTACGATGACCTTGTTGTGGTCTTTTTAATCGCACCGACTGACTTTACCATGTTGACCATTTGAACATTTTTCACTTAGTGCATGACCAAAACATTGGAGTCCTCCATGGGATCACTTTTGATTTTAGATACCCAAACATGAGATCACTTAAAAATTAAAATACCCCCATAGACACCAATCCATTTTGCTTAGAAGGCTAACAAGTGTACCCGACCATCATAATATGGTCACATGGTCCATTAGTCACCTATCTTATTAGCATTGAGCTTATTTTTATCAACATTAGCATCCTTAGTATTTGCATGATCTTGGATATCACATCTTGTGTGCATGTTTTCATTACAAATGCTCATATTTTGAACTACCCTTTAGTCACCCACATTTGTGACTAACCATAAAACATTCATCAAACCCTGACCCAATTCAACTTTTCCTTAACATCTCCTAATTTGAGGGGGAATTCCTCCCATACTTGGGGAAAACCAACCTTTAAATACACAATCTATTTTTATTTTACAACTTGTAGATACAAGCCTCATAACAAAAAGGGGAAAAATGTAGACACTAAAAAACCACACACATTATTCTAGTTGTCAAAGTTCCTTGATCATCCCTTTTACACTTAAATCATCAAAATGACCTATTTTTATCTAACCCATTCATCTAACTTGTCCTAACCCACCTTGAGTCCAAGTTAGCTAAGCTTGGCTAACTCAACTCACTTTTTTAGCTGACACTCTTTTCCACACTTTAAACCTTTTCAAACTTACTTATGCTCGATACCTTGATCATCGATGGTTAAGGTAACCATCAATGGTTACCCTAACCATAGATGATTAGGTCCCTGAATTGGTAACACATCATCAAATACTTTTTAGATAATCAAGAAAAAAATTTAATACTTTCCTTTGCCTCATCCTCTAACACATCACAATGCCTCATTACTCCTCATTCTTATCCTTCTTACTCCATCACATTTTCCTTATAAAATGAAGTGAGCAAGAGGAGAAATGGATCCACAATTACATATCAAAATTCTACATTCATGATATCTTCATATAGGTACTCAAGTATTCTAGGAATTCAAATATTCTTTATGTAGGTTTCTCCAATAGCCACCAACCCAAACCTCTAGTGAATTTCTTCTAGCTTTATTTCAAACACTATTATGCTATTGAAATCATTTTAGATCAGGTAAGCATTAGATTTTTTTGTTCTCATTTATCTTTCCTCATTCTAATTGGATATTATTATTAGTATATTACCTCTTTAAATCCTTATTAATAGACCTCTAATCTCACCTAAGAACACTTATCTCTTCACCTTATCATTCTCAAGCCTTGAACATACCTGTACCCTCAGCCATACCATACCTGCAAACCTTTTCTTGTGTACCTTCTAACTTTCCCAGTCACAATAGGTAATCACTGATGGTTACCTTGAAATGTCGATGGTTTAATTAACTACCAAAAGTTACCTACAACCATCGATGTTTATCACAATGACCTAAGACCTTCATATTTCTACCATTTAACCCAACCCTTCACCAAACCTTGCTTTCCCTTTTTTTGTACCAAAATAGAACATAACATTTATTCAGTAAATTAGCATATCTTTTGTTAGTTTATTAGATCTTTAACTTACATTATCAAAGTACTTATATTTTTTACTTTTGTGCATGCTTGATTTATTTCATCTACTTTTAGCATAACTTGTTTTATGGGTGTGGATTGACAACCTCCATAGATAACACACGCTTTCTTGGATTTAACACCAACTAGGCAATACAAACATCCTCCTTGTATAATAAACAAACTTGTTTTGAATGCTTTCTTATGTAGGTCATCCTCCCCTATCCAAGTAAGATTTCTCCACTTCATCTAGTTCATGCACACATTTTTAATAGGTTTTTCTACCATATACATTTTACCCTTTTTCACAGCTTTTAACTCTTTATTTCTTCTTAGTCATGAAAAGTGAAAATTCTAGCTTAAACAAAAGTCCTTTAGACTCATCTTATATTTGAATTTATTGACACCATGCCTTAAGTTATAAAAACACACAAACTATTGGGTTTAATCTTGCATTGTCACCCTACAGTCAACCTGTAGATGTCTATTCTAAGAGTAAAAGAGGTATGATAGGTTATGATATGAGTTGAGACCCCATACTTCAAATCCTCTCACTATTATTTAAACCATTAGTGACATTTTAATTCTAAATAAGTATTTTTATGAATATTTATTCCTCCATTAGGTCTTATATCACCATAAATCCATTTGGGACTCAAAATTCTATAGATAACATTATCATCTATAGTGAGAGAATGTTCAAGATGAAGGACTTATCTACACTACTTCTTAGGAAAAAATACTCAATCTCCTTGGTCAATACCTTATTCCTAGGTTTGATCTTCATGATGGAACACTTAAGTTTGTGTAGATTGAAAGGATCAAAATCAAGACATGCTCCTTGTTTCAGAGAGTTTAAGGTGACATGTTCCTTAAATGTCTTTCTCAAACTATAGACATGATTCTCAATTATGCATAACATTTTTGGACTTGATAATGGTTGTTATGATATTTTATAACTTTTCAAACCTCTATTTAGGTCTAAAACATGTTTGATCACTATCACTCCATCTACTTAGTCCTCTATATAAGGTTCCTATAGATGCATATGTAGGACTCAGGGCAGTGAAGGTGGAATATGGACAATATGCATAGTGGATGGCCCTATAATCAATCTTAGTCCTCATTAAATTATTCAAATTGATCTTTCAATATTGAAGGACCTAAAATGAGTATAAATGACTTACTTCAATGTGATTGGTCTTTTTGGGGGCACTTGTAGGTGTACATCAGTAGTATATGGGATTGTGAAAGGATTATACAAGACCATGTAAATGATGAATTGTTTTAACTAATATCAAAATATTCACATGATTTAAACTTGATTATCAACACCTCAGGGAACCTCTCACCACTTCACCATGACTATGTAAGGAGACTATTGATTGCCTATGAGTGGATGTTGTAAGAAAGTTGATTGTGTACCATACATGATTATGTTTTTGCTCACTATATGACCTTGAGACCATATATTCACAAGAAGGTAATCATCACCATGAATTTAAACATAAAATATAAACATTTCAACGTGAATTTTCATTTATATGAAGGTCAAACTGAGATGCAAGATCCTGCAACTGATGAAATTGTCTACATACTCTACAATGTTTCTCAACTAGCAATCTGAGATGTTTGTGCTCTTCTCTTTCATCCCACACATGAAAACCATGTCAATAATCATGAAATATGATTTTAATGCTCCAAATAACCACATAAAGTTCTTGGTTTTTATGGATTAGCTCAAACAAGGAGAAAACCTATAGGGTGTGGGGATAAACATGCAAAAAGAGGAAGTCAACTTATAAACAATGGTTCATAAAGAAAAACATATAAATCCTTAAAATCCTTACATTAAATTAAATTTGAATAAGTTTATTAATATCCCGTAGAGGAATTTTACCCAATTCATCTCCTATTATATGTACCATGAGAAAACTTGTTGACCAACTTTGTATGCCAAGAAGAGTGATAAAGGAGAAGAATGGTTTAGTGTCAATTTTATGACTTACAAAGATGATTAAGCATATAAGTGAACTATTGGAAGCTAAGGAGTCATGTAAAAACCTTGAATATGTGCAAAAACACTTGCATAGGCTATACAACTACCCAAATTCTCCCCTTTTCAACTATTTTCTTGATCTAAATTAGGAACCTGCACATTTTAAGATAGATACTACCACCTATGATAGGATTATGACATATATGATGTTTAAAAGCATCTTGATACACTTTTATACTTAGGAAAATTTTACAAACTTCATTAATGGTTCAAAAATGACCTTATATGACATGAAATGGTACAAGGAGTAAAATGTGACCATGAAAAGCTAGTGGTGCATCTAATGACATTGCTTAGGACCATAACACACCATATAAGACCTTATAAGACCCCTATATCAAGTTTTTTATTTTAGGGAGTTGAATTATTTTGACTTGGGGTCAAAAAATTTAGTATTACACAAACCATAAATCACTATAATTGATTAATAATCAAGATAATATTCACCAAAGACATGAAATGGTTTGAATTTTAGAAGTGGCAAGTACACTAGAGTTACAGATACACTAAGTAGAAGGTGTCTCTTATTGAACAAGATGTGAATGAAAGTAATAGAATTAAAATATATGAAGGATGTATATAAATAAATATGAATATTTTAGGTAGGCATGAAAAACATTAATGTGGACAAAAAATGCATGCTTAGACTATTTATTGCAATAAGTATTATTGTTCTGAGGAGTGTAATTATGCATAACTATAGGTTAAATGCATGGAATTTTAATTAATGAAGAGCATAGTGGAGGTTTAGTAGGTGTTTTTTGTTACAATAAAACATATATGAAAGTGGCTATAAACTACTAACAACCAAATATGAGTGCATATGCATGAAAATATGTTCAAGAGTGTAGTGTTTTTGAGTTAGTAAAAGGGAGATGTAAGAATGCAAGGTTGTATCGACCATTGAATATTTTGGAGATACCATGGGAAGATATTAGAATGCATGCATTTATAAGATATCTTAGAATACATATAGAACATGTTTCCATATTTATGACGGCACATTTTGTTGTATGCAATAAAACTAGTGATGTGACACACATTGCTAACTTATTTTTCAAAGAGGATGTAAGATTGCATGGATGTTTGTGTAACATGATAATAAAGAAAGATGCAATTTTTTTTGGAAATTTTAGGATGACATTGTGTAAAAACCTGAATACCAAGCTAAAATTTATTTTATAATATCATATGCATATAGTCAACATAAGTCTTGGTAATCTATTACAATGTTTGATAGAAGGGAAGCTAAGAACATGGAATTTAATTTTGGTAAAACCTAAGTTTATTTTTAACAAATAAATTAATATAATAACTATAAGGAGATAACTTATTATTGTGTATTGGATGAATGAATATGGTTTTTAAAAATTACATGACATCATAAATGCAAGAAGGAAGAACACTTAATTAGAATATTTTATTTGATATATACATGACTTATATTAGTTAGTGTATGAAAAAGTGGAAATAATCACTTCATGGTATAATCAGGGCATAAATGTGAAAATAAGATAAGTGGAATGTCAGGTGGGAGGCATGGTATATCACATTTTAGGAAGGAAATATTTCCAAGAGGAATATATGATAAGTTGAATTGGAAGAAAATTGGACCATGCAGAGTGTTTCAAAAGTTTGCAACAAACATATGTTACATTGAGTCACCTAAAGGGATAAACATATTACCTATTATAAATTTTTAATATTTACATCCATATCATGAGATATATAATATTGAAATATTAAGCATAGTTTCTAATGAAGTTTATTGGAAAATACAAATGCCTAAAAAAGTGTATTAGAAAGGGCAGATGCATGATAAAATGCATGAGGAATTAGAAAGGGTGATGGATTTTAAAGTCACCAAGAAAACACTCAAAATAGAGGATAGATAATATTTTTATAAGTGGAATAATTTATGAATTTAATATTAAATATGAACAAGTTCATCAAAAATCCACAAGAAAAGGAATAGTAGCATATCTTTGAGAAGATGCATGAGTAGGAGTTCATGTTTATTTGTTACATATGGTGTATGATGTAGAAGAATTTAGGTTCACTTATAATCCTAAATTAACCAAAAATATTGAGATTATGAAATAAGTTAATTATTTTCATGAAAATTTTATATTTGGTGTTTATTTTGCATAGCCTTTTATGCACATAAATGTTTATTATTTGTTATTTCATGTATTTATTTAGGGTGTGTAGCTCAGGTCAATTTTTAGTTGGTTGGGAATATTTTTAAAGGTCTTTAAATATTTTTTATTTTGGTTCAATGCAATCTCATAAGTTTCATGAATGAATAATCATTGAATTATTGAGGTGATTGAAGAGTTCTAAATCATGGGCGCGGGCCCTAGCTTAGTTGGCTAAGTATTTCTGCTGCGGCTCTGCTGGTCTCATGTTTTAGTGTCCCCCCGCCCCGTGGTACCGGTATTAGGTGTGTCTAGCCAGTGCCACCGGTCATGTTAAAAAGTTTACCAGGCTTTAAAAAAAAAAAAAAAAAGAGTTCTAAATCATAATTTTGATTTGCATAACTTTTGATATATTATGAAGAATTTTGGTGCATACTAGCTCAAATGTTACAATCATTGTGCAATTATTTTTCCATTCATATTTTTTTGTGAAGTTTTACAACTTGAGTTACAATATGTAATCTCCATAAAACTTGTTCAATGTTTATGATCTTATGATGTCTTGTGAATGTCAACCCTTCATGATGTTTTATGTTGTGATGTGTTAAGGATCATGGGATGTAATGTGTATTTAATGATTATGGTGCGTATCAATATGTTAAAGGCACAATGTGTTATGATTCCTTGGAATTTTATCTTGTATTAAATGCTTATAGTGGGTTTTTGGGTTATTCATGATGCATTATTGTATGTAGGTTGGTATTATGCATATATAAACGTGCATATATGCTTGGATTTAGATAGCTATAGAGAAAACTATAAAATTATTAATGACTTTATCGATATATAATGAAACTTACAAAGACCATGAGTTAACAAGCAAAGATCAAATATTTTATATTGTAATGCATCTAATTTGAGATTTCATATTGTTCTAGTGTGTGCAACCTATAATTCTAGTCATTAAAATCAAATAGATAATGATGGTGTTGGTATTGTATTTTATTAAATTCTATTTTTGCATGTGTAATTATAAAGGCTGAATGATCTAATGCATATCATAGTTGATACCCCTTACCCTAATGGCATCAAATGCAATGCTTGTCAATCAAAAAATGAATATTAGTTCTTTTAATGGTTCACAATCATGTTATGCTTCACTATCATGATTGTCAAACATGTGATGCTTGTCAAGTGTTGTGATATGTCACAATCATGTGATGTGTCATGATAATGTGATGTTTCACATTATAGCGATGTTTCACAACCATTAATGTCAATAATGTGATGCTTATCAAGTACTATGATGTTTATCAAGATCTGTGACACTTCACAATAAGGTGATGCTTAAAAATTATATCATTATTTTCAAGTATTATGATTCTTGACAAGTCTTTAAATTCTTTGTCATTAAGTGATGTTTCAAAATTATGAAATGTTATGAAATTCATAACTACATCTCCAAAATTGATGCATTTGTAGAAAGTGATGCTTGTGAAGAATGCAATGTTTTCAAAACATGAATTTCATTGTCAAGTGTATACTTTTTTAGCATTCAATGTTAGCCAAGAAAGTCATGTTTTTTAAGCATGTGTTTCTTTTCAATTACACAATTCTTGTTAGGCATGTGATTCTTTCAAAATTTATGATTTTAATGCAAGTAATGATTTTTGATCATGCAATACTTCTTAAACATACTGTGTTATTTATCCATATGATGCATTTCAAGATTATAATGCTTTCAAATCATAAAATTATTTTCAAGCATGACATGTAATGTTGTTTAAAACATGTGTTTCTTATGGAGATATGACTCTATTACAAAAATATTATTTTTCCCAATAATTTCAATAAATTCTAAATATTAAGCAAGATTTTCCTTTACATCCACAAAAAATATCCCACATTTTTTCATTTTCATAATATTCACAAAGGTAAAAAATAATTAATAATTTTCACCCTAATTAATCCCATTCAATTAATATTTCTCACCCAATCTATAACTTATTTTACATGTTTCTTAAATTTTTCTTCCTTACTTGGATGCTCATGAAGCTCAAATTCACCTTTCTCCATAAGATCCTAATTTTTTAATTTCAAATAATAACATCTATTAGTTGAATTTACATCATTTATATGATAGGTACAATATTTTATAGATTTAACTAAGTTTGGTGAATAATATATGCCATAATATCTAATAGGAGGAAGTACATCAATTTTAAGTCAAGCGTTGTTTTCATATTGCACTTGGATATTCTTTCAATTTATGAATTTGGTATAATTTACTAAGGGATGGTGTAGGAGTTCTTATAAAATTCACCCTTATCTTAGCCAATGTTGTGAATTTATTCTTTGTAGGCATATGGAATTTATTGGGGCTTAAATAAGTATGGGAGAATGAAGCATGAGTCTCATGTGGTGGTATATTACTTTCATCTAGTGCTATGGCATAATAAAAGATATTATAAAAGGATGGACAAGCATTGATAAGAAATATACCTCTAAATCTTAGTGAAAGAACATGATTAAAGATATATTATTGTTATAGATTTTAGGTTGAAATATTACATAGTACATGTAACATTTGAATCTAAGAATGTAGTTATAAATGCTTTCATTTTCACCTTTTTTTATAGATGAGATACACTCATATGTAACATAAGGTCAATTATTAGTGATAAATCATTCTAATAAACCATCTTCTAACATGAGATAAGTATATAAGGATCTACTAGGAAACTTAAACCATAAAAAATAGAACTGAAAATGACTAAATAAACAAACATTAATAGGTATGAGGGAAAAAAACCCAGGTTAGACAGAAATAGAATAGTTTCACCAAAAATATTTATTAAATAGTGACACGAGGGTATAGGTACACTAATAATATGAAAAACATGTTAATGATTTAATTTTGTGACTTTAATGCTTTGCTAACACATTATGCATTTAATATATTTAATATATATGGATCTTACCAAGGAAATGTGATTATTTATTGTTTGTATTTTGCAAAAGTGCATCAAGGATGGATTCTTTATCTTGGAGATGTGCAAGAGGAATATTTTATTCCAATACTCCCTTGTTACCAGCATTTAATATAAAAAGATGTGCATTCAAAGAAGGAGCTTTTATATTGAAGATGTGCACATTGAGCATTTAATAATTTCACTTGTGTCTTGATACCATAATTTATTGATGAGTTTCTTGTATTATTCATGGCATTTATTTCCTTTAGATGATCCATTTGTACAGTAAATATGGGACTTTGAGCTTGACCCATGCATTGAATATTTTCACACACCTCATGAGTGGAGGGTTTTTATCCATATATGAATTGAAATATATTTAAATCCAATAATAAGACTGAGTTAGAGGTTGGTTCATTAGAGTTAAGAGAGTAGAGTAGAGGACCATACACTTATTTTCTATGATTTCTTACTTTCTTAGTTAGTTTTTTCTTGTGAGCAATGTTGTTCTAAAGCCATTTTTTGTATTTATCATAATTTTGATGGATCCAAACATTTTTTTTCAAAAAAATATTTATCAATTGAAAGGTTTAATTATTTTTGTTCATTATCTATATATGTAGATGGTGATTTTGTCCATATTTATTCATAGTTGAAGTACGCTCAAACTCTCACATCATCTTTGTTCATGGCTATGTGCATATTGGCTAGTCAATAGATTGATTCCATGTATTTAATCTAATCAAATGAATCAAATTTATCTTCATTGAAAAACATGCTTGCATATTTCTCTTTTCCCTTATCTTTTGTTATTTTTTATAAATTTGTTAGAGTAGGTAGATTAAATTCAAATTGTAAATCTTTGTTTACATATTTATCTTGATTTCAAACCTTGTATATTGTTGATTATGCATTATTGAATCTATATATGCATTGAAAAAATGTAATAAAGCAGTCATATCTTCATGTCAAATCCATTTTTCATGATTTTTTAGGCAATGAATCCACAAGACCAACATTATCTATCATTTATATAAACTTATTCCAAGCATGCCCCTTGAAATGGGATAATTTCACATCAACCATTGGATTAACCTACAAGCAACGACCTAGTAGTAATAGACCTTGTGGAGATTTTGTCTCTTTTTAAGAGAGGTTGGGTTGATTTCCACCTTGCCTAAGTTGGTGTGCCAAATGACCCATCGATATATTAATGCTAGTAGGAGGCCTAAATGAAGTATTATTTGAGATTTATGACTTATTACTTGTTCATTCTTTTAGCCCATCCTTTCTACTTTTCGTACCCTTTTACATGCCTAAAATGCACATCAACAAATTATGCTAGGAGGGCCGATCTATAATGTTTTGTATACTTATGATTGTTTTTAGTTTTGTATCCTCCCTTTATGCTCCTCATGCCATTTTTCATTTCCAAACAACACACCAAAAAAATTTTAAGAGGAGGCATTACCCAAATCGACCAATGAATGTTGTTTGGCTTGGTGAAAGTAAATACCTTGTAAAAATTCTAGGATTTGCCCATGAATTACCAAAGAATCCTAAAAACATTTACTCAAAATATGTACATGGTGGGATTGAAACTATTAAAGAACATATTTTCTCATTTAAATATGCCATTATCCATACTCATATTCAACACAAGGATGTGGTTTTCCTCTTATTTCCTTATTCCTTGGATGAGATTGCTTATGCATGGTATCTCAATTTTTCGAATGGATAAATAACATCTTAGAATGCCTTTGAAACCGTATTTATCAATCATTTTATAGTGACTACTAATCTTATAGTCATGTATCATATATTTTATATTGTACATAGAGATCTTAATGAGCCCATGAGTATGTTCAATACTTATTTTCATCAACTGTATAAGAGGTTGAAATATCCATACCTTGAAACCAAAGTTGTAGCTATTCAAATTTATCTAAAAGTTTTGGATCCATTGATTGCTATGCTTATTATAAAAACTTCATCAACACTTTAATATTTATTATTAAAAAATTGTGAATCCATCGCCATTGAACAAGATATGCCACATGGATATGGTGTTGATCCATTGCCTTAATTAGGATAGGTGGGTGCATACAGCCAAACTTATCCAAGTTACATACTTGTAAATAAGCCTTTGAATCAATTTTTTCCTTCTAATCATACATTGCCTCAAATATACAATCAACAAAGCCTCTTTTTTTCTAATGATAACATTGTTGTTGATCCTAATGTAAGTAGTTATGCTATTTTAAAAAGTAATCAACAAGGTTTTTTTACCACTATTAAATGCTCAATTTTATTTTAGCAATGTTGATAATCAAATGGAACATATTACAAGAAATTTATAGTAGACAATACATGGAATGACCAATGAGACTTTATTGACTGAAAAATAATTCATTTGGTAAGTAAAAGGTGGTCCAAGAGAGTAACTATGATGATGATTTTGATGATGAAAATGTAGTAGCTATTTTGGAAGAATAAATGGGTGAAAATCCAAATGATGGTATGTTTTCCATGCAGGAATAGTTAGATGAAGAGGATACATTATATGAATATGAAAAATGATATCATGTGTTGTTGTTTTTACACTTGAATATCCAATTTATGAAGATCAACATGTATATTACAATAGTCCAATATTATTCTCAACATTAGAAATGGAAAAAACCATAATGGTCAATACAAAACATGGTTGTCCATGTAAGGAAAAAAATCTAACAAAACTTAAACCTAAAGATATTTCACCTCAAAATTACTTTGATCATGATCCATATGGTGAAATCTTGAATCATATAATCAAAATATCATCCTCAACTTAAGAACAATGTATGTACATTGATGATGTCAGGAAGGAGGATGAATATCAAGTTGTTAAAACACTCATGGTAAAAAGAGAACAACCAAAAATTAAATTGGTGATTATCTATCTTAAAGAACACATCTTCACTAGGTTGGGAATTATAATGACTTTGGTATGTGACAATACTCATGTTTATTCTTCTTCACATTTTATTGTATAGTTAGAGGCATTTATCAAACCTTTTTTAAATTATCATTCAAACATTAAGTGTTAGTGTATTATTAAATTTACCGATGGGAACTTGCTTAGTCTGAGTGAAAACTTTGTGAATAAGATTCTTTGGGGTGATGTTCATCAGATAAAAGGACAACATCATTATAAGACTTGCGAGACCTAATACATAGTTTTCCTACTTTTAATGTGTTTCATGTTTTGTTTTGTTTAATTTTCTATTAATTTTTTTTCTTTTGTATGTTGCTTCATCCTCAACCTACCTCCCTCGTAAGTTGGCCTCTTTTGAGTCTAGGTACCTTATTGAACATAGAAAATAAAAAGGTTGTTTGTTGGTAAGAAACCTCAATAGCATTTTGTTATTTAAGTAATCTATTTATTTTGTTATGCAATATTATGATTAAGAAGCTAGTTTTGAAAGCTTAGAGTGTTGCATATGATGAATTTATTCATGTTTTGATGATTTTGGGTCATTGTTTTACTTCTAAAAGATGTTATCTTGAAACCTTACACAAAATACACTTTAATGATTTGTGGGTTTGCTTGGATGAAATTGTTACAACCAAGATCTAGAGTGAAAATTTTGAAATTTTACCTCTTAGTTGCCATAGTGGTCCCCAACCTAGAATTGACATGTTTAAAGAGAAAAGAAAAATAAATTCTATTATCCAAAAACCTTAATTTCTAGGTGATTTAAGTAACCTTTACTGGGGCTATGGATGTCTAGTTGAAAGTAGAGCAAGGCTTTGAATGGGATCCAAGATAATTATATCAGGGCTATGGATGACTTGATGGTATCAAAGAAATGTCCAAGTATTTATCTTAAGGTAGAATTCACTAACTTAATGATCTCAGTTGTAGTAACTAGTATTTATAAATTCTAGAAAGGGAATGAACGCTTTACACACACTAATCAATGTGGATATATGATTTTTTCTACATTCATTCCACTCTTATCCTTTCATGTTTTTTTACATGTTCCATGCATTGTCTTAAGTTAAATATTTTGGGTTGGTAGATACATTTTTTATTCCAAAATACTAAGGATTATTTTATAGCAGAGTCATATTTGTTATTTCTTACACAACACGTGTTAATTTCACATTGATGAATCATGGTACCATTTTTTATCATTTGTAACCCAGTTCTGCTTTAAAATATAGTTTTTAAGTGTTTGGGGTGTGTAATGTAGTTTTTATTTATTACCATTATGCACTTTTAAAATGTAGTTTCATAACATTAAATGAAGTCAGATTCTGTGAAAATTTTACTTGATTATAGTTAAATGTCATTAGAATTTAGTGGTAAAACAAATTCATATAAAAATCCTTCCCACATGTTAAATACATGATAATCAAAAAATCTTATGCACTAATTTATCTCTTTCTAATTTTTAAATCTTACCGAAAGCACTTTTCGGGAGACATTTTACATGGTCAAATCATATCCATTTATCATTAAATTTTATAATATGGTATAAAAATGTGGGAATATTATAAATGTGGATAAATTAATATAAAATTATTTCCCACATTTTAAATTTGTATAAATAAAATCTAACTTTTGCATTATTTTTTACTCATTTTATGCATCTTTCCAGTTGTCGAATATAATCAATGTGCACATTTAAAACTTATTTTCACACATAAAATAACATATATTTTTCTTGAAAATTTTCATGATGATATCCAAATGTGATGGTAACTTAAGGGTAAAGATAAGTCACACAAAATTTCAATCCAAATTTTAAAGACAACTCCCACTGCATGAGCAATGTCTAGTCTAGTGCACACCAAACATACATTAAACTTCCAACTATTGAAGCATAGGGAAATTTAGACATGTAATTGATTTCTCCTTGTGTTTTAGGAAATTGTTCCTTACTTAATTTTAAGTTCCCTACCAAAGGTGTACTCACTAGTTTTTCATCTTGCATATTGAACCTGACTAATACCTTCTTAATGTATTCTTCTTGAGATAATGTCAATTGTATATTTTGCATGTATCTTGTTATTCTCATACCAAGGATTTAATTTGAATAACCCAAATCCTTCATTAAAAATTAATCTAAGAGTTTTATTTTGAGCTCAATTATATCATGCGTGTTAGACCCTACAACAAGCATGTTATCTACATACTATAACAAGATAATATAGATTTCATTATCTAATCTCTTAAATTAAACACAATGGTCAAAATGACATCTACTATAACCTTATTTCGTCATAAACATGTAAATTTTTTAAATACCACTATATTATATCTTGATTTAGTCCATACAAACTCTTCTTCAACTTGCACACCATTTTCTCCTTACCTTTGACTATGTATCCTTATGGCTGCTCCATATATATTTCCTCCTCCAAGTCACCATGAAACAATGTTATCTTCACATCTAACTGTTCAAGGTTCAAATATTCTACTACTACCAAACTTAAAACAATTCTTATACAAGTCATTTTAACTACTAGAAAAATATTTCATCAAAATCTATACCTTTCTTTTGTGCAAACCCCTTTACAACAAGTTTGGCCTTGTAACTCTTTTTGCCTCCATCTTCTTCCTTCAACCTATAAACCCATTAATTTTTCAATGCTCTTTTACCTGCAGGCAACTAAACCAAATCCCAAGTTTGGTTATGTACCAAGGATTTCATCTCATCTTTCATGCCTTACTCCCACTTCTTTTTGGTTTCTACCTATATTGCTTCTTCATAGATTTTTGGCTCACCACCATCAGTCAATAATAATTAATAAAGTGAAGGAGAGTATCGTTCAGGGAGTCTACTTACTCTGGTAGATATTCTAACTACACTTCTAGGAGTTTGAGGTACTTGTTGTATTTGTTGCACATTTTGATTTTTTTGTACTTTTGAAATTTCATTTTTAGTGATTTCATCAAGTACTGCATATTTAATATTTGGATTTTCTTATTTATTTCCTTGTAACTAATTTTTTACATGACCCTTTCATTAAAAATCACATCTCTACTCCTAATGATTTTGTGATTTTTAAAATCCCATAAATGGTAACCAAAATCATTAACTCTATATCCAATAAAAGTACATTTCTTATATTTTTCTTCAAGTTTGGTTTTATTTTATTTATCAATATGGACAAATGCTTCACAACTAAAAGTATTTAAAAAAGGATAATCTACCTTTTTACCTATCCATGCTTCTTCTAGAATGCCATCATCCAAAGGACTTGAAGGTCCTTTATTTATTAAGTAAACAATATTATCCACAACATATACCTAAAATTTTTAGGGTAACCCTATATGTAATCTCTTTCTCCTTGTACACTCCATGATTGTCTTGTTCATCCTTTTTGACACACCATTTTGTTTTGGTGTTCTTGGCACCATCTTCTCTCTATTAATCCCATGGGATGAATAATAATTATCAAATTCCTTGCTACAGTATACACATCTATTATCTGATCTGACACACTTCAACTTATTTCTTGTCTCATTCTCAATCCAAGCTTTAATGAATAATAATTATCAAATTCCTTGCTACAGTATTCACCTTTGTTATCTGATCTGACACAATTCAACTTATTTCTTGTGTCATTCTCAACCCAAGCTTTCCATTTTTTAAAAGTATCAAAAACATTATATTTTTTCATATGCAATAAACCCATTTTGTCTAGTTTCATCATCAATAAAAGTAACATAATAAGAAGAGACACCAAGGGATGATACCTAAGATAGTCCCCATACATTTGTATGCACAAGCTCTAACTTTTCATCCTTATTTGTCTTCCCAACTCTGATAAATCTTACTCTCTTCTATTTTCTATACACACAATGATCACAAAAATCCAAATCCACCTTAAAATCTGGCAATAAATTCTTTAAGTGGAGAACTTGCATCCCCTTCTCACTCATGTGCCCAAGTCTATGGTACCATAATTTTGTATCTACTTCTATAGAAGATAAATAAATAGAATATTAAACATTTATATTAGATAAATATAATGTACCTACCTTCTCTCCTTTTGTTATTACCAATGATCCTTTGGTAACCTTCCACGAATTTTTTACAAATATAACTATGCATCCTTCACTTCCTAACTGCCCTACTAAAATTAGATTTCTTATCAACTCAGGAACATGCCTCACTTATTTTATTAACCATTTTTTTCCATTCTATAATTTTATCTACATCTTACCCTTTTCTACAATTTTATAGGGTTCACCATCACCCAAATAAACATGTCCAAAATCACCTTGAACGTAGTCATGAAAATATTTCTTATGTGGTGTAGGATGAAATGAAGCCCCTAAAAATAACACCCAAGAATCATTAATATTATCTAAAGAAATGATTAAAGCATCTTGTAACACATTACCTAATACATTTCTTCTTGATTTTTATCTTGTTATCCATATCCTTGTTTCCTTTTCAAAACCAACAATCTTTCTTTAGGTGTCCTTTCTTCTCACAAATCTAGCACACCAACATTCCTCTAGATTTGGATCTAACCTTCTTATACTTACCACGATTCCCTGGGCCCTTTCTTATATCCTTTTGTCTTCCCATGTTATCCATAGTCAAAGCATTACCTAATGTCTCACATGTGCTTTTTTGTCACATTTCCTCACTAATAATAACACCAATCACATCATCAAACTTTAAAGTGTTTGAACTAGAGAAAGAATTAATCACAACCATGACCAAGCCATTCTAGCTTTCTGGTAATGAGCACAGAATCAAAAGAGCCCTAACCTCATCATCAAATTTTACTCCCATAGAGATTAATATATTTGTGATAATGTTAAATTCATTTAAATGATCAGTAACATACCCACCTTTTGACATTTATATATTAAATAAATTCTTCATAAAAAATACTTTGTTTGAGGCTGAATGTTTTTCATACTCTCTATCCAATTATTTTATCTCATTCATTGTTGTATTTTATTTTGAAATATTTAAGGCCATTGACACTATTAGGCACAATCATATTATTCCTAGTTCCTTTCTATTAAGAACCTCCAAATCTTCATCCTTCATAGTCACTGGCTTCTTTGCTATTCTACTAAAGGTAAGAAAAGGTCCTTCTAATATAGATAGTCCTCGATTTGCATCTTCCATAGCTGGTAGTTTTGGCCATTGAACTTCTCAACATTAAACTTTCCTTCTTATACCATTACTTCACTTGAACTAGGAACCCTCTTTTCTAATGAGTTTATATTCCAAATAAACCTTCAACTCTAATACCAGTTGTTAGGAATATAGAACATAGAGTAATATTAATGAATTAAAGATGAAAATAAAATGCAAAAATCACAACACAATAGAGACATAGATTTAATGTGGTTCACCCAATATGGGTTACATCCACATAAAAACAACCAATATTTCTTATTATTCAGTCTAACAAATGAAAGGAAAGACCTACAATACATCAAGTGCAATATCCTCTTCACTCACACATAATATGCCACCATGATTACAATGCCCTCATATCAAAGGAGGGTTGCATGTTAGGGCAAAAATACACAAAACATAATTTTTACTATTAGATATGTGATCTAATAGTGAACGGTCCATGCTTACTACAAAATTACAATATTTTATAATGCATTTTTAACAAAAAATTTCTTTGGGGGTGCTTCCCCTAAACCCCCACCAAGGGGGAACCAAATATGATCACCACCCCCTAGACCCCCATGGTGACCCGAGGGGGGGGGGTGGACATTTCCCCCCACACCCCCTATTAGTAACTGGGTATTATAATAAGATCAGGCTCCACCATCCAATAGTGGATTCTACTACTCTTGGGTTCTTATATACACTCCATTATACAATTTGGTGATGATTGTGATGGGAATGAGATATTAAATAACATCTCTTAAAGTATTTGTATTAGTTATGATTATGGTTTTAATATGTAGTATCCATCATGACTTGTGGACCTTTAATAATTTTTTTCCATCTCACTACCATTCTAAATTTGGGAATGTATTCTATAGCTAGTAATCCACATCAAGAGTAACTTGACCCTTAGATGATGGCCACTATGTAAAACAGAGTAAAATTATCAATAATTGGTACTAAAATTATTGAGTTATTATTATAAGGAGTTTCTCTACATTTGTTTTGAGTTTTAACATGATGAATTCATGCAAGTTAAAATCCTCACTTGGCCTCACCATGTGGTGCATAATGTAAATTATGCCCTTAGTTATCTGCTTAGCATCATTTGTATTTTTATAGAACTGATGCATTATACATTTTTACATAACTCATATAGGTGTGTTAGTAACTTGTGCAAGGATAACTCAATTGGTAAATCTTATACATAATTCTAAATTTTATAAGCAAAAGGGAGGGTTGGTTATCTTTTAGGATCATAGTGACTTTCTGATGCAGGAACATCTACAATGGTCTCATGAAATACATGGTCAAGTGGAGACTATCCTTACATAGGCATATAAGTTCTAGTTATGTTTGAATTTGAGTTCAAATGCTTGTTTTTCCCTCCAAATGTTGTTAAGGAGGAGTAATTGTAAAAGTAAATGTAAAAAGTAAAAGTGAAAAAGTGTGAAAGGTAAAAGTTAGTTAAGAGAATCCTATGTTGGAAACCCATATTAGCATAGAGAGTAAATAAGGGAGATGGTTTAAATCCATCAACCATAGGATATTTTTTTGTTAGTAAATCTCCAAATTAGTATGTTGTTGAAGATTTCAAATCTTGTTGTTTTGTCTTAAGCCTAAGTTGGGCATAGAAGTTAGAGAGGAGGCTATTCAAAAGAGCAAAAGAGAGATCATTAAAAAAGGAGAGGAATTTGAGAGATCATGTGAGAAAGGAGAGATCATGTAGGAGAGAGATCACACAAGAATATAAGAGAGGGGGGACCTATTAATGAGAGAGAAATAATGGTCAAGAAGATGTAAGAGTCAAGTGAACGAGATTTGCATATAAAGACAAGAAAGCATAAGGGAGAAAACAAGGCTTTGAAAGCCATGGAATATTGAGGTTGGATATTATATTGAATTTAATTTTTTAATAAGGATGAATATTTATTATAATGGTTATGCAAATAATAGTTTTCCCTCAGTATTATTCTGGTTTAAATAGTGACAGGCATGTGCATGCATGTGTATGCTTTAGTTAACGTATAAAGGGTGTAATGAACAGTTTATTATAATAGATCACCATTTATAATCATTATAAATTGTTTAAAAGACAATTGATAATTATTATTGTGTTTTAATATGCTTTGAATGTGTAAAGAAACAAAGGGTATGTATAGGGTATTCAAGTGTCTAGATACAATCCATTATAACAAGGTCAATCAATGTAAAAAAAAGAATGCATAGAGGTTAAAGAAACATAGATATAGGTTTTTAAGGAAATAAATAGCTTATTTGAAATAAAATTGGACTTTGGTAACCCTTAAAAAGCTTTAAGATTCTAAAACCTAGCTATATGCTTGTAGGATGATTACATACATATATGTGCACATAATTTTGGAGGTTTTGTATAACCATGGTTTGATAAGATATTTTTAGTCATGATAATGGGAAAAATAAAGTTTTTTAATACATTTAACATGCTTGAGAACCACTTGAGTATCCATTGAAACAAGAAAATTGTGAAGGGACCTTGAAAACCCTATCCACTATCAACAAACACAGTCAAAAAGAACTAAATGCTCTTGTTTAGAATGTACAAAAGTGTAATAACGATTAGATAATGAATTGAAAGGGTGGAAAAACAATATAAATACCCTAAAAACTAATTTATACTTGTTGAAACATTTTATGCTCCCATTTTTAATTTCAAGGTTTTTGGCCTTGTGTAGGCCTTTGAAAGCCCTAGCCTAGGGTTTAGTGCCTAAAAAGAGTTTTAACCATCCAAAATTCATGAAACTTTGGAATATTTTCCTTGGATATGTTTAAAAACTATTTCATAAGGTTTAAAACATGTAGGGTATAGAAAAGTATGGAAAACATCATTTGAAATTGAGTCTTAGGTGCAAACCAAGCAAAGAGAGTAGGCCAAATAGAAAAAGGGGGTTTTGTCCAAAGAAGGGTAAAAAATTTATGGATTAGCCTATAAGAAGATAATGGGTATAAAAAAATGTGAATTTTTTGATTTTTAAGTCTGTACAATGATCAGGACAAGGAGGTTTACAAGAAAGGAGGGTTAATTGGAGCAAGGGATAAAAAAGGAAGTGTCAATCTATACAAAGGAACATCAAATGATTTTTAGGTATGTTATATAAGGGCTTAATGAGTACTATAAAGTTTCCTCACATTAATTTTTTGGATAATATATGAACAATTATTGGTAATATACAAAGGAAACAAGGCTACAAGCAGACTCTCACAACCAAGAGGTAAATGAATAGCTTTAAGCCTTCTAACAGTGGATGACTAAACTTGATAGATATTTTAAGGTGTGTCAATATGTATGAGATGTATTAGAGAGGTTATATCATACTAGAGGACTATTTGGTTAAATGTGGGTTTTTTACTCTATAGGCATATTCCTATATAGAAAATTATGTCACCAATAAGAACATTAGTGACTCACCTAGTATCTTGGTCCTGAGTGAGAAGGTAAATTAAGGTGTAAACAAGGTGGGTTTACACCATTTTCATCTTACCAAGTATCTTGTGTTATGGTTGCTGTGTTAATGTAAATTTTCACCTCTAGTGACATTTGAATGGATTCTTCATTATATTTGCTCAATATCATCTTGAGTTCAACATTTTAGCCAAGCATGAGAATTTTAACAAGTTAATTGGTGTCTAGCCCTCATAATGGATTAGGAAGGGCCATAAATCCTTATGTTGGGATGACTATTTGTGGTTGGGAAAATAAATCTCTATTTTTCACATCAATGATTTTGAATGGTTTTGGATCATTCCATCTATTTTTTTGTAATGACAAACTAATTTTAATCTATTCGTTATTTGCATCAATTAGTGGAACAAGGATTTGGTGTACAACCATATTTGTCTTTTGTAATTTTATTTCCTACTTACTATGAAACTATGTTGGCAAATCTATTTAAGCTCATTCTTCTTCCTCATACTTATTAATCAGTACATAAAATAGATTTCAAATTCATAAATTTTTCAAGGTGTGATTTCCTTAAGTCTCCATCATTTTTATAAAATATTTTCCCCTTACTTTTTGAGATCCATTTCTCTACCCTATATGCCGCCTCATGTGTGTCTTCATTCTAGTATACATTGATGAGTTAACACATGGTTGTTTTTACAATATTTCCTTCTTCAATATGAGGGATGTGACATGTTGCCATTTAGTTTATTTTATTTTATTTTTTCACTTTTTAATATTATATATTATTATCAAAATATTTGTATTTTGAAATATATGTAATATTTTTTTAGTCTTTTCATTAACCATATTTATTAGTTTTCTACTAGTGATAGGCTGTTAGTTTTTATCCCATTCCTCAACTTGTTGCCCGTGCATTGTTCCTTAATTTATTTTCTAATCTATCATGAATTCATTTCATGATCATAAAATAGCCTTTTCAATTATAGTGGTATAAATAACTTCACTTTATTATGTTATTATATCCATTATTATTTTATGTATGCTTCACTCTATATATGTATCTCTTATTGCTAAAAAACCCAAAAAAATAAAGAAAAAGTAAAATCCTAATCTACTTTGTGCCATACAATGCTTATTTTTACATTTCCTTCATCAAATCTCACTTGAATTTATTATTCCATAGAGAATATTTCCTTATAGATATCTAAAAACTATGGCTCATTTCCCTCTCAGAATTATATATTATGTATGGGCCCTTACATATAATTTGCAACTTGACTATGTGTGCCTGAAACATGCTCTCATAGAGCAAGACCATATGCACTGGTTGGAACTCTTTAGTTCCCAAGTTATGATCATGCGATGATTTTTTACTTCACATGTGCACTTATTGATTACATTTATCCATAATTATTTTTCTTCTATAATATTTAACTCCATAAACTAATTTTATAATGAATCCTTTCCCCTAAGCCATGTGAAAATTGTAATTCATAAGTTAGGTACCAAAACTCCATGGGCATGATAAATTCCATTCCATAAATAAATTATAATAGAGTTTACCGCATCACACATATGTAAATTTTTTTTTACAGCCATAATATTACTAAGATGTGATCTTCCTAGTCATTTTGTTGTACATTATATATATTGATTAGCATTTTCTCTAATATCTTATTAGATGCTTCTACTTAACAATTTGCTTAAGGGTAGCAAGTTGTACTCTTTTATTGTGAAATCATAAATTATTTAGTCAAGGTTGTGATATTATTATTCAAATAAAGTGTCATTATATCATTTACTAACTTCTATATAAACCCAAACCTTTTTATAATATTCTCATACAAACAATTCACATCATCCTCAAAACTATATCTTGGAGTCATAGTTACCTCGACCCATTTAGTGAAGTAATCGGTGATAGTGATAATATACCTAGTATTAGACCACTTATATGGAGGATTAATAGGCCCCCAAAAGTTAATCCCCCATTATAATGATGTTTTTGTATCCATAACTAGATTCAATAGAATTTCATCCCTCTCATTTGACTTATTTGTGCACTAACAAATATTACAACATTTTACAACTCTATGTGCATCCGAAACAAATTAGGGAACTAGATCCCACTATTTAATATATTGCTCATAATAAAGTCTCCTATGAAATGTCCTCTCATAATTATTTTATGTGATTCTTCTAAAATCTATTGTCTTTCATGTCTAAATCCACCCTACATAGGACATCATCTTTACCCAACTTGTATAGAAATCCATTGATTATTCTTAAAGGTAAAGCATGTACAATAATTTGTTTTTTATCCCATTATATATAATGTTCTATAAATTCATCATATTTCATAAATTTTGATATTTATTATAGTTTATCATCGATCAGACTAACTTGGAGTAGATGTGCATTTAGAGATTCATCTTACAATTATTTTGGGTCTTCCCTTATTTTAATGTGATTTACATGGGCTAGTCCAACATTCTCATTTGATAGTTTCACATTAGTTTTGAATTAAAATTATTTAAACATAATTATACATCTTAAAATTATTCCTCCCAACATTGATTTATTCATTAAGTATCGTAGTTCTTGGTGGTTTGTGAAAAACTCAAAGGGATTAGCCAATAAATAGTGCCAAAACTTCTATAGTGCAAATATTTTTTTTCAAGCTTCTTAATTTGTTTTGATGTAATTTTTATTAGCCACGTATATATTCTAACATGAAAAATTAATGGGATGGTCTAAACCTCTCTCAACTAGTTAGGCAAAAATTGATCCCGTTATCTATCCAGATGCATCCACATGAACATGAAATGTTTTGTTACAATTTAGAAAGATTAAAATTGGGATTGTGCCTAATTTTTAATTCAAAATTTTGAATGTTGTCTATAATTATGGAGTCCATTAGAACTTACTATCTTTGTGTAATAACTTTTTTAGTGGTGCTAATATGTTTGTATATCCCCTTTTAAACTTGTGATGATATACACAATGACCTACAAATGATCACAAATATGAATGATTATGATGTGGTTTAATGCCCACTATTATTACAATTTTTTATTTATCTATCCAAATACCATCATTAAAAACCTGTCTAAATAGCACACTAAATGATGTAAATAATAAACACTTATTTATATTCAGTGTGATGTTTAACACACAACATCTCTCCAACAGTGATAGTTGTAGACACATAAATCTGGCCACCAATAACCTCCAATCAAACTTTTGGCCACTTTCCACCCAAAAAGCATAATTTAGCCTAAAAACACTAAAACACACTAAATGATGTGAAATTGATATATTCAAGTGTTGATTTTGGCCAGCGTATCTTTAAATGGGGCAATGCAATTTGTGGGCCAATTAACTTTAATCAAATCATTTCGAGTCAAAATGCCAAATTTGCACTTGGGTGCTCTGGATTGCTTTTTCCTATCAAATATCATGCATGAGATATGTGCCTTCATTATTTATTGTTGGTAACATCCTAAATGAGATAATGGATCTAACATATCTGACATCACCTACCAATTATAATGTAGTCAAATTTTAGACCACTAACAAGGCATTTTGATCAATTTAAGTAATTTGTGCATAAAGTGCTTAATCATGATTAGGAGCTAATTAACCCAAATCAAGGCCTGATAAAAAATTCCATGGAAACGTGTTTAATAATTATTTTTGGAAATGAATATTAAATATCTACATCATCAGGTGACCTCATTTCTTAGGAAGACATCCCTAGGCCATAAATGCCACAAATATCAGGATTCATGCCCTCCATGCCTCTTAATTTCCCCTTCTTCCAATGTCATGATAAGGATAATTATAAACTTAGTTCTAAAAATTTTATTAATCCTTAGCCACACATCTCAATCTTGAGATGGATAGTTTGGGTTGATTCTGATCAATCTCAAAAATCTATAAATAGGGGCCTTACCACATCATTTCTAAGCTATTTTGGTGAAAATTCATAATGCACAAATATCTTCAAGAAGCCATTGAAATTATTGATACCATGCCAAATTGATTCCAATCTTATCCAAGCCAAAGCCAAAGGTTCCAATAAGAGATGGAGGTGGCCAAGCTTCCATTGCCAAGGACTTCATGAGCACACGCTGATCAAGCCACTACAATAAGCATTTTGGAGCATCCAAGGAAGGTAAAAGAGGTTTATTTTGCATTTTAGTTATGTGTTTTATTCATGTTTGTTAATTAAGCTCTCCATAGTGTCTAGGCCTAGAGATGTTATGCTAGTTAGTGTGTTTCTTTCATTTTATTTTCATTTTGGAATTAACACCATATTAACCATCCTCTTTTAAGTCACATTCCTAGATCCACATATGGCATTCCCGGTGGTACTAGATGCACCCACACATGAATAAGATCATTTTTAAGCTTTAAAATATTCATTTAGACCATTAAAACTCTTACAAATTGATTTTCTAACTTTATTTTGCCATTTTTGGTTTACTATGGGTTTACATAATAACTGACTTCAACTAGTAATACTGACATTAGTTGGATAGCTTAACTAAGATTAGTTAGTAAAATTGGCATCTATTGGATACATGTCATCAGTCACATTGGTATAACCAATGTCAGTTAGATAACTATCATCAGTTAGAAAATGTAACCATCATTGGTTATATAAATGACGTTGGTCACTATGTTTTTCTTAAGGCATAGACTTGAGAGCTCTTTTTTTAAAGTTCATTATTTCAAACCTAAAAGAGCTTCAAGGCTAAAGGACATGCTAACATTTTTGTTGTAGGACCAAGCTTGACATTTGCTAAAAACATGTTTAGATCACCTTTTTCATGCTTAAAAATTAATTCAGAACCTTGTTTTAGTGTTTAACAAAAAATTAGATGTTTATAGTGAATGTTTTAAAAGGTATTTCAACTAAGGCCAAGGGGTCGAATGAACACCACCTCATTTTCCATTTGGGCTTAAAAATGAACTCACCTTTTCAAAGCTTTTTGTGTTTACTTAGTTGTTTAGATTAAATTTTTGTTTGGAAAAAAGAGGGATGTTGCATGTATGCTCTTCTATTTGTCCCCTTTAAGGAACCCTTGGAATCAAAAGTGTCATTCCTATTACAAAAATCCTAGTCGAAGGCTTAGAAAGAATGTCATCTAAAGCACTCCCCAAAAACTCATCAAAGTTTGGGTGATCTTGAAAATGACCCTAAACTATTTGTATTAGTCTTTTATTTCATGTAAACTTGGCTTCTGAGGGGGACTTCATTACCTCCCATGAGTTCTTTAGGGAAGCTTTGACCTAAGGATTTATCTCTTGACATTGACTTCACTTACTCCTTCTGAGTTACACATGGGATGTATCTGCATTTGGACATCGCACTACACTGAGCAAACAATAGAATGTAGTAGTTGTAAAAATGACTAGACCTTTTTACAACTAGCTAATGCCATGGTCACCCAATTTTCATGCTTGTATTTTGTATCATTTGATGTGAAATTCATTGTGCAATTGATTCCCCTAGAATGATCAAAACCTTGCTAGTTTTATTCAACCCCATTTTGCCATACCATTTCTAGGATTTGGATGATTATACTTAGTATATTTTGGTCATTTTTGCTTGGTATGTTTTGAGACTAAAACTTGTTTGTTTGTTCATAATGCATTTCAAAACAATGTATTTGAGTTGAGGAGGGTAGTTTTATGCTGCCCAAATTATGTCAAACCATTTTTGCCTTTGAGTCTTTTGAAACATAGCATTGATCACATCATTCAAGCATGTTTATGTCATTAGGCTGCTCAAATTATTTCAAGACTTGTTTCACCTTATATCAAAAACTATTTGTTTCACACCATGTCACATCAATCATTTGGACCTCATTTATGTGTTGTCGTGCTATCCAATCTTGTCTAGCTTGTTTGGTCAAATCCTAGTTTTTAACATTGAGTTTTCAATTAGCCTTGTTAAGTTTGGATCCAAACATTTATTGATTTCTATTTAGGCCTCAATTTATGGAGCTGATACATAGATATTTCTCTTTTAGGTTTCATAACTTTGATTAAGAGATTACCCAAATTTGAAAACTATTGATGCTTTGTTTGTTTAATGCCTATCCTCATCATTGTTTGTGGCTTTATTTGGGAGAACACAACCTTTATCAAAGATCCTTTTGTCTTATGCCTTATACAAATTGATCATGTTTATGTTTGATTCCATTTGTTGGGTCTATGTCAAATTTTTTTCCAAACTTGTTAGATTAAATCAAATTACATCAACCTTTATTTCAAGTCTAGATTTTGACACAATTTGGCCAAAAGTCCTATCATATGCCTATTTGTTTGAGCCTAGATTTTGACTCCACATTTAGAAAAAAGACCTAACAACTCAAATTTTCCCTTTCCTATTTTAGACCTTGTTTGAAACACTTTGACCTAGACCTTTGACTTGTTGATTTTTATTCAGATGCTTGACCTTTTGTGTGTATGACATTTGACATTAGATGTTTGACATTAGATTATTTTATGCCAAGTCTTAGCATAAATTATTTTGGAGATATAGCTCCACTTTCAGACCATATTGGAGATACAGCTCCACTCCTTTAACCAAGTTAGACCAAACTCGAACCATTTGTCCTTTGGATATAGTTTTTCAAAGTTTGTAGAACTCTAAGCCTTTTTGTTTTTGAGCTTTCATCATTTACATGGATATGTATCACTACACTTATGTTGGAGTCACTTACAATCCAAATTATGATAGAATGACTACACAAAACAAATTTTATGGCTTTAGTCAAGACCCCAATGATGCTAATATGGTTTGTGAGACAAATTTCTATCTGCCTCATATTAATCATTCATGGGAATAAAGTCATGAAATAACTTACAATCCAACTTGAGACCTTGATTGGCATGAAGAGGCTTGTGAGGAGGAATTTGAAGACCCAACTATAGATAATGTTATTTGGGATACGAATCCATACCTTATTTTTAATAATAAGTACATAAAACAAAGTCAAGAACTAGCTTATGATCCAACTCAAGATTGGGATGATCTAGTTTATCAGGAGGATTTGGATGCTTTGGTTTGTGTAAACAATAAAGTTCTATGACATATTTTTGTTATCTAATCATCCACTATCCCTAACCCTCCTTTGGATTATATGAGATATCAAGCTCCACAATATCCAAGGAATACCATTACCATTTTGAGACCTCATCCTTTGGCTTATGTGAGTAATCAAGCTCCACAACACCCCTTCATCATTCTAGGACCTAGTCCTTTGGCTTGTGCGGGTAACCAAGCCCCATAATGCCCTACTGTTACCATTTTAGGACTTCATCCTTTGGCTTGTGTGAGTAGTCATGCTCCCCAAGGCCCTATCATTATCCAACCATAAGTCATTCCTCATCCAATACAATCCCATCCAAACATCAACCGATCTAATCCTTTAAAGACTAAGCTATGTTCAAAACTTGTATCTTCTAACTCATTGGAAACCAAGGCCAAAATAACCAACCAATCTAAAATGTTTTTATTAAACCAATTGTTTGTGATAAGTCAACCTATGATGAATCGCCTATTGATCCTATACCAATTGTCAAGGAGTCTCACTCTGACAATCCAATCTTTGTTGAGTCACTTCTTAATGATTATAACCACTTTTGGGAAAATCATTACCTTGACCATGTGCCTATTTTTCAAGAGCCTCATATTGTCAAGCTAGTCTCTAAGGAGTTGTCTCTTAACCTTTTTCCCATCCTAGAGGATTCCCACTCTAATAAACTAGTCTTTATGGAGCCCATTATGCCATCACAAGTTGTTACTTATCTAACACCAAACATTCAACAAGACATCATTGTAACAGAGTACCCATCAAATGAAGAATCAAAGTTAGATTTAGGTTCTATTCTTGAATTGACATCGAATTTACCATCAAAATTAGAATCAACATCAGTCTCAACATCAGATTCAGAGTCCCTTGAGTCAGAATCAGATTTAGATACATAATATGTTCATGACTATTACAACATTGGTTATGCATGCCTTATAAATAAATTTGAATACATTTTTGATCCTTCTATGGTTTTTGAGGATGATTTTTTCAACTTTGACACAAGTTATCCTAATATATTTTATAGGGATTGTGTATCCTCTTCCCATTCCATTACCATTCCACAAGCCATTACCATCAACCAAGATAACCATATTATTGACATTCCATCTCCCACAAGTGTCGATTTGGATCAATAAAATCACACTTTGTTGAACTACATCCATAGTGATATAGTGGTTGAAGAAGATCAAGGAGGCCAAGACCACATTCATATAGCATATGAACTCTCTCCTAGTGAAACCTTTTCAGAGGCACTAGGGGACAATCAAAGTCACAAATCGCCATCTTCTAGTGAAACTTTTTCAAAAGTGATAGAAGATAATCAAAGTCAAAAGTCAATATTCCTTAGTGAAACCTTCTTAGAGGTGATACAAGACAATCAAGACAATTTCATTGGTGAAAAACTCTTTGAGGCACCAATAGCTGAGCACAAAAGTTCTTCACTACTTGATGAAGACAAAACTAAAGATCAAATCAAAATAGCTTCTTATCTATAGCCTAATTAGATGGTAGATACTGTTAAGATAAAACAACCAAAAAAATTGGTGGTCCTATTGAGAGAACAAGTCTTTGGCCCCACCACAACCAAAATTATGTCAAATCTAGCATCAACAACATTACGTGTGACTAAAAGTCCTAATCTTCATTTGTTTCCCCACCATTATACAATATATTATCATCTACAATTCCATTTCATAATCAAACCTACCATCTATTATTTATCCCTATTTACCATCTATGGCTGCACTTTCTTTTATAGAGGCTACAAAGATACCTTGTCTTGATATATGAAGGAATCAGAATAAATGACCAATGAAGATCATACAAGCATTCTTGACAACCAAATCTATAGGCCATTCTTGATATAGTAGTTATTTAGATGAGGTGTGGGCTAGAAATTAACATGATCAAGTATTCTATTTATATCATTTGTTGATTAGGACATGCATCTCCCCATCAACAGGAACAATAGAATCAAAAACCACACCTAGGCCAAAAACATGTACCATATCATTTCACATTACCATTGCCATTGTTGCATATCCATTTTCCATTATTGTAGATCCTAACCATTCACCCCACCACTTGGGGGCAGCCCTCTTACCATTTTATGCATCCTATAATTATATTCCTATCTAGACCAAAGCCTATTTTTAGTCATCCTACCCAATCCTATTTTGATCTTGTTTCATTTGTTTCTTCTCACACCTCTTTATGGGGGGATTCTGATCAAGTTTCAATAATCAATCCAATCCATGTTTATAATTACAATCTATTAAATTAGTGTGACAGTTGATCTAGCAAGGTATCTTTCATTTTCCATCCTATATTAGGTTTGTTTATGTGAGGTTGATTATAACCACCTATGGGTAAATCAGTGTCTGACCAGTCTTGCTACTAATTATAACAACCTATGGGCAAATTAGTATCATTGACCTATGTCATTGTTTCCTATTTATAACCACCTATAGGCAAAATAGGGGCAACATTTGTTTATCATGCATTATGGCATCATGTTGCCATCACTATTTTCATTTGATTGGCCATTTGCTGGATTTGAGAACTTGTTGGGACCTAGTTGGTTTTTTTTCACCTTTTGTGTGGATGGAATTACTATGACTTGAGATCATTTCAGGACTATGTGGGTCATGTTCAATTCATGTTGAGGTCACCTCAGTCCCCCTTTCCATACGTTTCCACTGTTTTGTGAGCAACCTAAGCCAAATGCTCTCATCATTTTACGAGCAAGTATCTTGTCATTCTCTAATGAGTTAAGATACCTCAAAAATCTAAAATACATTCATAACATTTCAAAAAATCCAAAAATATTTGTCTTGTCTAAGCCAAGTCAGTTATCCTCGATCTACCTTACTAGGGCATGGTCATTGTTAGGATGATTTCTTTTTCTTTTATTTTCAGGATTTATGTTTGTTTGTTTATTTCAAGTTGTTTATTTGTTTGTTTGTTTATTTTCTTACATATTTGTTTACTTTCAATACTATTGCCTCAACTCAATCTATATGTGTTCATTGGGTGATTCCTTGTACACATTATTCTTGATTCCATCCATATTCATCCATTAACATTGTCATCATGGTTTTTATCATTGGTGCATTTTTTTTTGAGTGTTTATTGGATCAGGTGTCAGTTCTTATGCATATTTTAGCTAAGTCTTCATGGTGTTCTATCTTGAAGCCTACCATCACATGTTATAGCAAAAATTAGCTTTAAGAAGATCTACAATCAATGGAACTATAGAAGTTTCTCCTTGGCACCTTAGAAAATCCTCCCACCCATCTTGATCAATCTAACTCATTTAACCATTCTATTTGTATCATTACTAATCAAGATGAGCATCTCCTCATTGGTAGGTACAATTGAATCATTTCTAATGATCAATCTTATTCCTCTATCCATCTCTTTCATCACTTTACACTCACTCCTCTTTAATCTGTATTTTAGGTTATATCCTTGAGTTATGCTTGCTAATCATCCCTAACTGGGGAACCATCGATTTTAGCCAATCCAAGTCTGCTTAATGATTATAACTACCTATTGGCAAATCATTATTTTGACTTTTATTCCTGATTATAACCACCTTTGGGCAAATCAACATCTTTTTTACATCAATAAAAGTAAGCATTTTCTTATTTGGATTAATCTTAACCATGGGTTAATTCCATTTTTCTTCTTGTTTCTTTTTTAGGGACCATCCATCAATAAATTTGATGGTCACTCCCTCAAGGGGGCATCATCATAGGCTTCCTGAAACTATTTGGAGCTTTGTTCTTCAGTCATCATCTTTTTCTTGACATACATACCATCTCTCATTATTTGAGAATACATTTCTTTGCCTATGGTTTGAAACCTCTTCCCAAATAGGGGCAAACTATAGACACCTAAATCTGGCCACTAATAACCTCCAATCAGGCTTTTGGCCACTTTCCACCCAAAATGCACAATTTGGCCTAAAACACTAAAACATGATAAATGATGTGAAATTGATATATTCAAGTGCCAATTTTGGCTAGGATATCATTAAATAGGATAATGTAATTTATGGACTAGCTAACTTTGATTAGATCATTTTGAGTCAAAATGCCAAATTTGCATCTGGGTGCTCTAGATTGATCTTTCCTATCAAATCTCTTGCATGAGATGCATGCCTTCATTATTTGTTTTTGGTAACATCCTAAATGGGATAATGGATCCAATGCATCTGACATCACCTTCCAATTCCAATTCAATCAAATTTTGGACAAATAATAAAGCATTCTAATCAATTTGAGTAATTTGTGCAGAAAGTGATTAATCATGCTTAGGAGATAATTAACCTAAATCAAGGCCTAATAAAAAATTCCATGAAAACTTGTTGAATACTTATTTTTAAAAATCAATATTGAATATCTACATCATCAAGGGACCTCATTTCTTGGGAAGACATCCCTAGGCCATAAATGCCACAAATATTAGGATTCATGCCCTCCATGCCTCTTAATTTCCTCTTCTTCCAATGTCATGATGAGGATAATTATAGACTTAATTCCAAAAATTGTATTAATCCTTCACCACACATCTCAATCTTGAGATGGACAGTTCAAGTTGATTTTGATCAATCTCAAAAATCTATAAATAGGAGGCCTTACCACATCATTTCTAAGCTATTTTGGTGCAAAGTTATAATGCAAAAATATATTCAAGAATCCATTGAAATTAGTGTTACCATGCCAAATTGATTCCAAGCCAAGACAATCCAAAGCCAAAGGTGCCAAGAAGAGATGGAGGTAGCCAAGCTTCCATTGCCAAGGACTTCATGAGCACAAGCTGAGCAAGCCACTACAACAAGCATTTTGGAGCATCCAAGGAAGGTAAAAGAGGTTTATTTTACATTTTAGTTGTGTGTTTTATTCATGTTTGTTAACTAAGCTCTCCCTAGTGTCTAGATATAGAGACGTTATGCTAGTTAGTGTGTTTCTTTCATTTTATTTTCATTTTGAAACTAACACGATACTAAACATCCTCTTTTGAGTCAATTTTCTAGATCCACAATAGTTTATACATATATTCCTCAAATAAAGATAAAACTACCAAATCATTGAGATAGACATCCATAAATTCATGAATGAAATCCTTAAATATATTCATGATGGCTCTAGAGAAAATTTTGGTGGCATTTTTAGTGTAAAATACATCACAATATAAGCAAATGACCCCCACTTCATTGATAACATCATCTTGATTTGATCTTTAGTTATGATGGGAATTTAATGATATCCACTAAAAACATCTATGAATAAGTAGACCTCATACCATAAAATCTCTTCAAGCACCTCTCAGAGAAATGAATATGGAAAGTATCATTTATTCAAGCATCATGTAGTGTGTGATAATCTACACATACCTTTATTTCTCTTGTCTTCTTCAGTTAAACAACCATAAGACTTAGTATGTATTATCAACTAGGTAAATGATTTATGTTTCCACCATACAGTTAACTTATTCTTTCACCTTAAATTTCATGTTGGGGTTTAACCTACATTTTCACTTCTAAATTATGTGTGTGCATTATTTTAGTTTGATATGCATATCTCCTAATGAAGGGTCTATACCCTTGAATTTAGTTAAATTTTCAAGGAAAAACATCTTCATAAACCCACAACAAATAAGTAACCTCTAAATTTTGTTGATATTTCTAATAATCCCCAATAGTATCCACAGTTGGTGTCATTTCAGATATACATTTTCAATCTCTAACCATGTTGGTCATATCACAAAGGGGAACACTTACCCTATTTGTAATTTTGGAAGTGTTGAAAGTGTTTGATTTCTCTAAATAAGTTGGGCACATTATTATTCTTCCTTTTGTGACCCTAGTGTTTTAATGAATTTCGGCTTATATATCAAGAAAGGAAGAAGAAGAAATTAGATATGGGTATGGTTTAAAAACCTATTTGGTTGTGTGTGCATGATCTACATGGTTATGATAGCTCCTCTTTGGCTTGGGAGGATGACCTACATAAGAAAGAGACTAGAAAATTATTTTTTAGTTAGGTAGGAAGGTGGATTTCCTAGTAATCTAGATCCAATAAGTACACGACTCCCTTAGAGGTTGTCAATCCACCTTTTAAGACAAGTTAATTTTCAAAAAATAAGGTTGCATAACAAATATGAAATTATTTAATCAATTGAAATAAATACTTTTCCAAAATAAATATGTTTAACAAAATAACATTAAGGTAAATGCTAAACTATCAAAAGGTTGGTTCAAGTTAGGGATAAGTTGTTACTTTTGGTCTATATAGTGATAGAGGTCAAGAAAATAGAGTTCGGTTAAGGTTATTAGGTGGTTAGGTGCTTGTTGGTTACTTTATAGTTTGCTTATTAGTTTTTGGTCTGATAGTGACTATCAATTGTTAGGGTGACCATCAATAGTTGAGTTAACCATCAGGGGTTGAGCTGACTGTTGGTGGTTAGATAGACCATCAATAATCACAAGGACTATCGATGGATACTATTGGTCTAGTCTGAGTCAAGTAGCTCAATTGGATGAGGTTGATTTATTTGGTTTAAGGTTGGTTTTTGTTAGCTATTGGTTGCAAGATAGAGGGTTAGTCACTAAAGGGTCCATCTTAGAGATTGAGTGATCAAATGGTCAAGAGGCTAGGGATTAGGTATAAGCTATAAAAAAACTAAATAACTTAGATTAATGACCAAATACTTAGCTTATAACTTGATGAAGAAGTCTATTGATGGATATTATTGGTGATGATTGTTGATGTTGATGATGGATGATGATTATAGATTGACCTACAAAAGAAACTCTCACACATGAAGATGGTAGATGTAGATGGCTCTTGATAATTTCATATAAATGGTTATCCCCCCTTTTCACCTCCTAAATCTCTCTTTTTATAGGAAATAAGGAGAGGTGGAAGTGTAGGTTAGATCAAGGGGTTCAACTCACATCTAAATTTAACTTGAACATGCATTGACTCGCATAAGATAATTATAAAAAAGTAATTTATAGTTGATGCTAGAGTTAACTATTCAGGAAGTGGATAGCTAACTATCAATGATTAAGCTGATCATTGGTAGTTGAAGGTCAAAGGTTAAATTAGTCAAAAGTATGGGTTTATCCAATTGGAGGTTTGGTAGGGTAAATGGCTAGGACATGGTTCAAGGAGGTCAGGTTTCAACATGCAGTTTCATGGTGTTAGGTTTTTTAGTGTCTACACCTAGTATCTCGTATACAGGATAATAAAAATAAGGATAATTCCTATCTCAAATAGCTTTTGTGTTGGGTTATATATTAACTTTAAACCAATTTTTTTTACTATGTGCATATGGGGAAGAAGGTTTTTTTTTATCATATACAATTTAGTTTCAATTTTGTTTAAGGGTAAGATAATAATAACATCACCCTGATGTGATTTTAGCTAGTTTTTCAATGTATTGATGGTCATGTGACCATAATAGGCACATTTATTTATAATTAAATAAATATACTTAGTTTCATCAATCTTCATGTCAATCACCTCAAAATACCCTCATAAACTTAGCTCAGATAGCTCTATTTATACATCCTCTAGTCTATTGCATGATGATATTCTACCAAATTCAAGGTAATAAGCTTGGAGATTAGAACAAGCATTCCAATGGATTTATAGATGGCCCTGGGAATCACATTAACGATGTTTCCAAAGTAAAAAAACAACATTCATAACTTCATATCTTGCAAGTTCAATATCCATTCTTGCATCTACATCCCATAAATTCTTAGTTTTCACATACCAAACCATCCATTCTACTCATTTTTGTCCTCTTTTTTCCCAATCTAGTAGATTAAATAGTAAATTGGTAATATTTTTATAAATGCCTTCACTTTGTAGAGTCATTACCAATTTTAATTATTCTATCAATGTAGTGACTATTCCTTGTCATAATATTCTCAAGATTTATCTATACATATGGGCCTTGGCTATGGTACGATCTCTTTCATTTTCATATTTATTATAATTTAACCTTAATAGTTGGGTGTCTTAATTTATTAAAAAATCCTCTTTAACAAGATTCAGATATCATTTTTCCTATACCATTTGGATAGTATTTTATGTAGACATTAATAGTGATGGAAGGCCATGTTCTATATTTTTATTTCTGGTGATAACTTTGACAAAATCACATTATTTTGTATGAGTTCTTACCATATTCACATTATGTAATATTGTATCATTTAATTTATTTTTTAAAACTATAAAATCTTTGATATTATGTTTCCCTATAACTTTACAATAAACACAATAATTTTATTGTTGAGTAATACAATGATAATTCTATGTGATATGGATTATTTATTCACACAATTAATAAGTAATTGGATGTTGTGACTATATATTATATTTCCTACAACTTTGGTATCCATATGTATAATCCCTATTTTTTGGGTGATGTTC